>JXSR01S056681.1:22441-37576 GCA_000969725.1 Ophiothrix spiculata | reverse complement strand
GTATTACGTTCAAGTGGGTACAAGCTGTGCAGCATTCTTCAAACTGCGTCCTCGTCGTTTGTTCATCCTTCATGTAAGCAGGATGTTAGACGCCATCAAATTAGTCTAGCATGAAATTTGTTATTAACACGTGTATTGATTGTTTGGCGATGAGTCTTTTGAGCAGTCTAATCGTTTTTGTCTACATAATAGGCATACGCTATGATTGGGGCCATGTTTTGAGCGGAGTGTCATCTCTGTTACTCTGTGTTATCACCCTCTTTCCCCTTATACTTAACATAATTCAAGTGAGAAGATGTTGTTGTTCCTTGGTATAACATACCCTATACAATCCCATATTTTCATAGGACTTTTTTCAATCCCAACTTAGTAGTGTTCGTAAATAAGGACAATAAAATAACCAAACAAAAATGTGTTATCTGATCAGTACGCATTTCAAAAGAAAGATAAAAATCAGTTTCTTTTGCTGATGTCATTCATAAAAAGAAATATTTCCCCATATTTTCATAATTGCTTTTTACAAAGATTTGATCAAATTTGTGAAATTGGTACGGCGGCGTCAAATTCATTTGGTTACAAAATCAGTGGAAACTTCGCGCACAAAATTAATGTAACCTAACACCAGGTTTATGAAAATATCAATATAAAATCCCGGGGGGGGGGGGGGGGGACACAAGTATAATAATCAGGCATTGCGTGACCTTAGCAGTCGGGGCCTTTGGACTTTGTCCACCCAGGCCACCATATTGCTACGCCACTGCGTGGGAAAGAAGGCATCACCCTCTCCTGCATGATTGCCATTCTATACAGTTGTTTGAAACTTTCATTTCTGTTTTATATCAGGATCCCCAGGGGTGTCGTGATAATCGGACCAGAAATAATCTTGACCTACATGTACATCTCCAAGGACAAGGGATTTTGAAACGTTATTAATCTCGCATGCGATATTCTTCGGGGGTAGGGGTAACTGATACACAAGACTGGGTAAGCACCCGCATAGGTTCTGAGGTTCCGAAGTTGACCAAATTATGTGAGACCAAAAATTTGCAAAAATGAGTGAAATAATATCCTATCTGAGACCATAAATCGTCAATATACCTGTTCAAATGAATATTTGAGACCATAAGCCCGGGCCATAAGCAGATGTGACGAAATTATTATTACAAAAATGGAGTAAATATGTAATTGAACAACATTTGAACAATTTTAAGACGTGTTGCTACAGGCATTTGATCCATTTTTGTTGGCATTTTAGATGCAAAGATAATCAATGCAGCAATTATTCTTTCTTAGTCTTATACCCCATCAAAGACAAAGAGCCATATCTGATACCCTGTGTGAGACTTGAAGAGCATCAGATCAATTTTGATATCAAGTCTCGAGACTTGTCCAAGTCTCACACACATTTTTATGGAGCACGCGGGTGGTTACCCGATAAGAATACCCAGTTATCCGCCCCCGGGATCACGATTTGGCATCCCGAGGGAGGGGGGGGGGGGGGGGCATAGCGTGACCATAGTTTTTCAAAAGCTCAAATTTGTTTCTGAAGCTCAAATTTTCCCTTTTTCACCCATTCACACCCTAAATCGTGAATTTACCGTTACCGTTTTTAAAACTAGGGTTTAAAAAGTACCCTATTTCTTGTAAATTAGCTAAATTTGCTGTTTTTTATACCATAAAAGGTGTCACCTGATACACCCTTTTGTCCTAAAAACAACCCTAATTCACCTTTTTCTTGGTCACGCTATGCATGTAGCATTATACTTGAGTGCCCCCTCCGGTTGGGCCCGTAAAAGTAATAGCAATAATCATAATTGTCGCTTAGAATGGAGACCAATAGTGCCATTATTGGTATCAAAGCAAACTTTATTTTGTGATTACATATCTTACATTTGTGTCAACAAAATATTTTCACTTGGTTATTCAAACATCAATATTAAACCAAACAAAAAAACAAGATTAAAACAGAAACTAAAACTATCAATCGTGTCGGTCATTTTATTAGGGGCATATATTTTGCCTTAATTGGCTCACCAATTCTGAGGACGTATTGGGTTACATGGGTGAAGTATTCTGTGGTGAAGTTTAATCCAGACATACCTGGTGGATTGTTACGGCAGTATAATAGTGTTTACTTAAACAGTGTTATTGACAAAAGAAAATCTAGTTTTGGTAGATATGGATGTTTTATTTTAAAACTTAAGTGACCAAGGGTCCTAAGGGCCCTACCACAAGTTTTCGTGCAAAAAAATTACATCGCCGCTCCATGTAATTGTCAAACTTAATGCAGCGGGTCCCTCAATGCCAAAAAAAAAAATCAAATCGATCCACTCATTTTCGTGCTAGTTAGCATAAAGTGATTTTTCGAGGGCGCTGTTCAAATTTGTTTTGCCCTTAAAATCAACACTGAACAACCTTTTCTAATTTTATTTTGGCAATGTAATGTAATTGTACTTGAAATGTGCAAATTTGAACAAAATTTCATGCGAAAATTCCTTGACACGGCTTTTAAAATTTTAACAAAAATGTTTTTACGGCCGCCTTTTTGTAACGGTTCAACCAATTTTCAATTGTTTTTCTGTATTTTGGTTCTTTTAACATGTTTTATCACTGTCCAAACTTTCTACGAAAGTTGAATGCCACTGATAACAGTTTAGTAGGCGGGCGAGCGCTACATGGTACTATCTCTTATGATAAACTTGTTTACCTACCTTTTACTTAATTGTTATACATCTGTGTAATAATGACATATGTTCTGCAGACAGAGATAATTTACGAACAAGCATGGAAAATCTACTGTTGAATCGTCCGTAGCTTAAACTGTCTAGAAACGATATTTTGATGAATTGCCTGAATCCTTTAAGAAAACAAATTTTCGAAGGCTTTTTGGTTTTAGTTATTTGTAATTAATGAGTAGATGAACTTTAGGTATTCAAACACGCCATAGACTTGTTCATCGGGAGTCAACAACTCTGCATCCATGCGTCTGCTGCTGCGGGTTTTTTCAAGTGTGATAAAAATACGCAGACGCATCGGATGCAGAAGTGTTGATTCGCGATGAGCAACTCTGTGGCGTGTTTGATTAATGAACTTCATTAACAACCTCGGGTTGTCAATTATTCAAGTACAGATCACTCAGGGTGAACATTGTACAACCTGCTACAAAACAACTGAGTACATTATGATTTACCTGCTTTGCACTACTAGTAATAGTATATTCTACGTATAGGAACCTAAGTGGAAGACAACCCAGGGTTAGGTAACCCGGGGTTGCCTAACCCTGGGTTGACTATCATGTGGGTATTTCCATCGCTGCATATTATTAAACTGCTATTCTAAACATTACATTGTTTATGGTTTTACATCTATAATTGTGCCTGTGTGCAGACCAGATTCTGCTCAATTGGACAGCCCTGATCCAATGTTTTGCATATCAAATGCGAATAAAAAATATATATTCATAAAGCAATACAAATTTGGCGAAAGTCAAAGCACAAGCGATGGAAATTTGACATATGTTGTAAATAATACACGATATTAGGCGAACACACGTAAGCAATTAGTTTTGGCATAAAACACTAGACATTTATTGTTCTTATCTTGAAAACTTGAACTGAACTTTTTATCACAATTTGTTTTGATGATAAATATCATTTTCTAAATAGACATTAGAATAGACTTTTAATTATCCAGCTATTTGTTATTAGGCATTGTATCATGCATAGCATAGTGCTATGTCTGTTTGTAATGTCTGTGGGTGTTTCACATATGTGATGACTCACACCGAAAGGGGGGACTTTGGTTCCGACATCAAAATTGAGTTTTTGGTATCATGTGAAAGCGGAGAGCTTCACAAGTAATTTGGTACCTCAAACATTTCGATACAACAATCCGCTCTGAAGATATGGCTATTTTAGTAAGAGCGTGTTGATCACTTTTCAAAAATAGCAATTGGAGAAAACAGGCTTTAAAGTTTGGGTTTGTGAAAGCATCAATTTTATTGATAAAAGCATCCATTTTATTGATTACTATTCAACTTTACACAAAATCTCCTTAGCAACGGGTACTTAGGAGCACTCAATCATCATCAAATTTAACACAGACATTGTCAAGATACATATCTTTAATTCATTACCAAAATATGGCAAATTAGGCATATTTTTAATTAATATGGATGTTTTTCTTCCGATCACAAAATTGCGAAAACGAGATTGACACGGTGTTAGGAAATTGTCAAAAAATCATCTTTTTCGCAAATTTATAGAAAACGGCTTTGTAGGAAGATTTTTAAAACTTTGAAGATTCATAATATCACAAAATCTCAAATTCACCCCTAAACGAAAATTTTACCACTTTCCAACTTCAAAGCCTGATATCTCAGTTTGCAGATCGTCGCAAAGTCCCCCTTTTCGGTGTGAGTCATCACATATATGGCATTTTTTGCAAAATAGCTGTTTCATAAACTGAAGCTATTGCAACATCAATCATGGTTTTTCTGTAGATAATAGTCTTATAAGGCTTTAAGAAGCATTAAGTATACACATTACTAGCGATATAAAGTGAAGAAGCGAGCCATGTTATAAGCTCCCTTTACTCATAACCGATAATTTAGGAAACTCAAAAACTCAATGACCAATTCAGTCAACCCTTATTAATTCCTCATTTTCAAAAGTGCCTTATGCTCTGTAATCCGACAAGCCAATCAACTTCACATAAAAATTGTAGAAGCGGATTTGTGAACCGATGGCGATGTCATTTTACACCAAAATTTGAAGGTCCTAAAAAGTTCTAAAAAGGTCCTGATATCATATTGGCCAAAAATTTTACTAGAAAGATAACCAAAATTTGTTTGGTAAATCGAAATTTGAGAAATGCGTTCTTTCTAGGTTCTAAAAAGTAAAAGAGCAACGTTTGGTTAATTTCCCAGCAGGCCCGTATCCAGGCTTTCAAGGGGGTGCGGGTGTTCAAAAAGTGGACCTTTGAAAGGAAACAAAATCCGTTTGGGGCCCTTTTTTGTGAACCTTTCAAAAATAAAAAATCAATTCCTATAAAATAAATGCAGTCGACCAACACCACCCGCTCACAAAGTAATTCCCATAATTCCATTCAAAATTTGAAATCAGTAGTTCAAAACAACCCACAGTTAGCACCATTTCCCTTTTCGGAGCATTTTGGTAAGTTGACCTTTGAACACCTCAAGACCCCCTTAATGACCTAAGATGATTTTGACAATGTGTTTATGTTGCCAAGGATGTCCTAAAGTACATCAATATCAAATTTCAGGTCAATCAGAGCATTTTGGTAATTTGACCTTTTGACCCCTTTTGACCCCCTTAAGACCCCTTTATAGGGGCATTGGACAAGTTCAGCATCATCCCCAAACTTTTACCCAAACATTTTGAGATTTTTGCATCATTTGAAGTATTAGCGGTAATAATGACAGCATGCAAAGTTTTATTTTCAAATTCACACCCTATATATCAAAATATTTAGATATTCCCTTATTTTTATCTTTATATTAGATATTAGATATTAGTATTTATCGTTGTCGACAACGATAAATACTGCCCCCTATAGTTGGATTTCTAGAAATGGCCTTTTCAGGAGATCTAATGAAAATTCCAAATTTCTTTTAATTTTTCTGCAATCTATGATGTGAAAGGAATGTTTTTCAAATAAATCTTTGGCTCTTTCTAATTATGTAGCATCAATAAATACGTTTAGAGAAAAGCTTCATACCCAAAATCAACAAATAAAATAAAATTCAAATTTTCGACTTTTTTGAAGGTTTTGATCAAAATTTTACCGATATCTTGTAATTGAATGTTATTTTCTAACATAGGAAGTGTAAATCATCCACTAACAAAATTTATAAATTTTGTCCAATCCCCCTTGAATGACCGGATGGTTTTTAATTGTGTTAATGTTGCTCAGGATGTCCTAAAGTCAAATTTCAGGTCAATCGGACCATTTTGATAATTTGACCTTTGATCCCTTTCAACACCCTTAAGACACCCTTAATGACCTCGGATGATTTTTAAAATGTGTTTATGTTGTTCAGGATGCTGTCAAGTACCTATATACCATGGTCAATTTTTCAACTTTATCAGATTTCAAAGTTTAAGGTGTCAAATTGTTTGTCTTGAACCAGCGATCAAAGGTGTCAATAATGTCAACTTATTTTACAGTAGTAGAAAAAAAGATGAAAAACCCTGAAAATCTTTCAGAAACCAAAAAAAAACACACACACACACACACACACACGCTAAATTTGGATCTTTAAAAGCTATGCGCGCGGGAAGCTGAGACAGACTATTTTTTTTCTTTGGCCTTATCTTAATAAATAGCGAGTAAAATCTCGGTAAAGCACCAAAGATTTACAGTGGAGATACCAGGCCTTGTACACCAGATCGTGTAATGGCGTCGTCAGCAATGGAGTTCAAAATAGGGGGTATTCGGGTCCACTCGGTTCCCGCCAAAATTAACTTGAGTGCCGAGACTTGGTTACGCGTAGAGACAACCTGCGCAAATAATACTTTACGCGTATGATACGCCAACCTGCAAAACTGCTGACTTTTTCCTTGTTTGAGATTGAAGAATTCGTAAAGTATAGATTTAAACGAGCCTAATGTATATATGAGAGGTGCTCTGGCAAAATGAGCTAAAAGTTGCGAATTCAAAATTGAATTTCTGGCATATTTGAATTCTCTATAATCTTAAATTTCGAATGATATATAATATGTCACACTTTCTTTTTCCATTCTCCATTTAGAGATCAAAATACAAGGTAGTCCATTGAAAATCTGACAATAAAAATGAGCTGCAAATCGATTTTAAAATTACCGATTACTATAGTATATGATAGCAAAATGTAATCAATTAACCGTTATTAAATTAATGCAGTTTACGGCATAAGGTACCTTCGAAATCGAGTTGGAGGTAAACATCCAGGTATGTCTGGATGCGTTTTTATGTCAAAATATTTTGGCATTTCCACCTCATTTTTACTTTAGGAGCCAATTATTCAAAATCTTTATTCGCGACTTTCCGCTAATTTTGCCAGAGCCACCCACATAATTTATTATATTACATCTCTTCCATATCGGTAAAACCATTTAGATACATTTCTAGACTTATGATCTTAATCTTTCTTGCCATGTGAAACCCGGGGTTGGGTAGTGCGTCTTGGAAACTTGCAAATTCACCCATCAAGTCCATACAAATGATGATTCTAAAGGAAAAGAGACCCATCCGTTTACAAACTTTTTGAGTCAAATTAGCTCTGGTCCAGAGCGATATATCTTTATCACGATTAGCCTAGCTAACAATAATTCTAGTATCATTGTATAATTACTGGAATGGCCTAATGACCAGCTATTCCAGATTATATCATTTCCTCCCGCTGTTTATGTGTGCCGTCAAAGAGGGGAAATGGTGAGTGGGTTGATTGGTCGAGGGATCTGGCTAAGATCTTAGTCAAATAACCCAATTTTAACAAGTTTACCAATTTTTACAATGTATTGTTAAGAAATGCCCAAATTTGTATCAATTTGACTCAAAGTTGAAAACATTGTTGAAGAAAACCCATCAAAATACCAAGTTTTGCAAAGAAAAGGGACCGATGGAAACACCAGAGAGCTTGATTTTGCTACTTGAATTTGCGGTTTCTCTTTACAGTCACCTTTGCACCAATTCGGTGAAACAGCCAAGTATTAAAGGACTGATGGGTTACAGTTATTTTCATGCAAGAGTCCTGTTACAATCATTTCGTTCGCAGGACAATAGACCAATTTCGTATGTCCCATAATGCATCTTGAATTGTAAACGCTCATTTGACCATATAATTACGTTCTGCGCAAATGAAGTCATGCGCACAACGTATTAATATGGTCTTTTGCGCAGAAATACCCGTATTTGCGGTACTTTCAAGATGCATTGTGGGATATACGAAACTGGTCTGTTCTCCCCTGTACATGACTGATGTCATACCTTCGCTTTCCTGCATTGCGCTCACATCATATCCTGAGCAATTCTCCCCTGTGCAGGGCTCGGTGTTTCTTCGAGATCGCTCTTCTCTTACTGCGATCTAAAAAATACCAAGATTATTATTAAATAATGTTGTCTTTTAAATATGACTTTGAACGACTCACAACTACTGAATTTATCACGTTTCATGTTAATGATATAAATTTTGAGCATAAAATTTGACGAAAATAAGCTGAATGTTGGAGACCTATATAACCGCAACTTTCAATACGGCAACGAATGTCATTTTCAGATTTAAACTAGGATCATATTATGCTATCAAATCTGTTTATTTATTTATATATATTTATTATTTATTTATATATTACATTGTTATTAATAAATTAATTAATCCATTGTATTTTGCTTTAGATCAAGTTTATTTCAGGAGAACCTTGTTGTGATTATCACAGTCAGCACTTATAAAATATTTAATCTATCTAAGTTATAGTAGTGTAAGTTTTTCTGTAGTTGTATCGAACTTTTGCTCTCTGTATATTGTGTTTTTCTTTTGTAAAGGGCATATAGACCTTTAATTGGGTTTATGCACTTAAAAGCACGTCCTCATTATTATTATCATTAGAATTATTATTAGTGTTATTATTAGTGTTATTATTACAATTATTATTAATAAAAATTTCACAATATTTTTTCCACTCAATGTTTTTTTTACAATTCAACTTACCTGTGCATGATGTTCCTGATCACTTGCTACTCTACATATGACACTTCTCCAACTACAGGATACTAAGATGACCATCCAGAGGTAGACTTTTAATTTTTGTCGAGATTTCATCATTGTTTTTCGATGTTTATTATTGAACCACTTTAAGCTGAAAAATAAAACAAATTATATGTATCTTATTTGATGCTTCAGTCGGTGCATCAACTTGGCTTAATTAAGACTACGGACTCTACATATAAAGTGCTCCTGTGGCCTAGCGGTTCCGGTATTGTACCCGTAATCATAATCCAACGGCCGGCGTGTGTTGTTCTTCCTTTAATCACAAAAAGTCTTCTTGGCACTTTAAAAATGATAAAAAACGTGATTTTAGAGTTAAAACTGTTGTTTATAAACTCTGGGCTGACAAATTAGGGTCATTTGAATAGAAGAGGGAATTCCCTCTGTACTCTGTTGGTAGATCTTTAAAGTATGCAACAAGCAGCTGATCAACCCACATACCCACATAAACCAATATGACAATACGGCGAAGTAAATTAATCTATTCTTCTCAATTCATTAACAACGTACCAATTTATAAATCTTGCTGAATATTCAAATGAACTTACGTTTAATGTTGTCCATGTGTAAGAAACAAAATTATCCCCAAATAATACCAAAATAATTCATGTAAATAATATTAATACGCCGTGATATGCAGTCAATGATGCAGTGTTAATGAGCAATTAAATTTTTAGTTCTGGCGATCAATATTTATTTTAGAAGAAGTCGGTTGCGATATTTTTTTTGCTTAACGTGACCTGTCGGGTAGTTCGGACTTCGAACCTCTGTAATTACATAGAGAATAATGCAAATAAAAAAATGAAGATGTGGATAAAAATATGTAGAGTTTTTTTAACTAAAATAAGTCTATGTTTGACTGTTGGGAATACAAATTCTTCATTTCATTAAATTTTTAACAAAATTGTCAATTTTAAGCTTTTATAATCATGAGATCACATCTAATTACGTGCAGCTTGTTTTACCGAATTCTATGTATATTGGCCAATGCAAACTGCAATATAAGATATCAGATATCACATTCATGAAATTTGAAAAATATGTCTTTCCTGTAAGACTTTAAAAATCAGTAAATGAATCGAAGGAAAAGTCAATACAATTAGACACTGGTAAGGGACATGATGTCGGTCATCACATTATCCCGCAAAATACGTTGAACATCGTAAACGACAAATCACACCTTTAGAAGGTCTGAGGATAGATAGGCAAATATAACATCATTACCATGCATGTGGAAAGCAGCTGCCTGGACTGGTGACATCGCACTGTGCATATTGTTTACATATGTTTGTTTAGCGCCAGAGAAACGATTGAATTAAAACAGATTTTATCTTGATTATCGAAATAAATTCCAAAAATTCCTTTGTAAAAGTAATTTATTGAAGGAAAATCAATCTAATAAGATAGAATAAAATAATGCTTTGTTTTCAGAAAAAAAAATCACCGACAGGATTCGAAACTGGGACCTCTCGCACTAAAAGCGAGTAGCTTAGCCACTAGGCTATTACAGATCACACTGATTAGGAGAGGAGATTTTAACTATGTACGTAATAATAGACAAGTGGCGCTTAATTGATCACTTCCGGGGTTATATGGTGTTTTGCTCAGAAATTTGATATCTTATTTGACCTCATTATATAGGACCAAGCGTCACATTCTATTACGTGAAGCGTGTTTTACCCAGAACTACTGCAAACTTTTTAGCAAACCTTTTAAAGGAGGGTTGTCGCTTTCTTTTGACTAAGGCCAGAACCGTAGATTTTTGGCAAAACACATAGACCAATTTGACCTTACTCAAAAAATCACTGTAGAACTTACATAAATGGTCATATATATTTCGCAAATGAATATTCATGAGCATCGTCAAACGACTATCTGTGCCGATTTTCTAAACTAAGCCACTTTTCTCGTACTGAGTGTTGGTTTACAAGGCTTTATCGTTCTGCAATACACAAAGGAGACGCCGTTCAAAAGATATTCATTCATATAGACCCTCAATAAAAGCAGGCTATTTACCGTTTATCTGTACAGTCACGTCAAGCAACTTCAAATCTTCAAACTTCACTAGCTCTCGTTGTACTTTAACCGCAAGACTGAATTATAGAAACCGTTGAGTTGAATTTATATTGAGACACTCCCGGAGACACTCAGATACCAGAGGCAGGCTAACACAATGGTGCGACACAAATATTTGCATTTGCTATTATGATATTAAATTAAAAAGTTTTTATCTTGGGAATTTAACATCTGGTGTCAACGTAATACAATAATACCAGCTTAACTAGCTAAGTTAAAGATAATATATATATTTAAATTCAGCCCTCGTCTTCCTAAGGAAGATGGGGGGGGGGGGGGGGGGGGGCTTACAGATTATCGCCGATCGCACCAAAACGCAAAATAAAGCGACATTGAGTATTTAAGAAATTGTTTTTGCTTCCTTTGCGGTCATTTTGATGAAAACAAAACGGGGTACCACCTAAGATGGGGTTACGGTAGGCCGTCAAAGTCATGTTGGGGGTACCAATCCCCCCCCCCCCTTAGGAAGACGAGGGTTAACCTTCGTCCACCTAAGGAAGGGCTCCCACAACAGATCGCTGCCGATTGCCCCGAAACGCAAAACAAAGTGACCCCGGTCATCTAAGTAATTGTTTTTACATCCTTTGCGGTCATTTTGATAAAAACGGTCGGGGTACCACCCTAGGTGAGAGTCGGGTAAGTTGTCAAAGTCCATTGGTAGGGGGGAAGGTAACAAACAACCTCATATACCATCGCCATTTTGAAATATGTGTATGCTAAACTTACAGAAAATGTTAGAAATACCATTTCGCAAAACCAATATATACAACTTTCATAGCGAATTTTCGATTTTTCTTTCAATTTTCGCCCAAAATCAGAATTCGGCGGAATTTTCTGCCATAAAGTACTTTATAAATAAGAATGGAGAAACCAATTTTTGTGTCATTTTACATTGACTCTTAGTTATGTCAATCTAGTGGCATTTTAACTCTCCTGTTGCTCTCTTTTTATCGTGATGCTCGCCATAACTCGTCCACCCTATAACTCGCCAATTACAGAAATCCTAAATATACATAACAGTACATGATATAGAAATAGAACGCACCCATCGCATCAACGAAGGCCCTTCCCAAAATGGTTCAAAACCTATTATATGGTCGTGTTATTTAACAGATATACAGACGAGGAAAAGGTGCTATTTAAAAGTTGCTTTCTAAAGAGTAGTAATATCTATCTGAACCATAACTATTGCAAAAATACGCGTAATATTTAGAAAATTCTACGGGACAAACGAAATGAGATTAAGGATGACGTGAAAAGGGCAGTGATTAAGTACAAAAAGCTGGTGGTAACAGATCGTGACGGTCACGTACAAGCCTGGTCACGTATCAGTGTTTGAATACGATGAAGTATGAAAGATGTCCATGGTTCTTTGAAATATCAAGTAATGTAAAGACATGTAACAAAAGGTTTTTAAGTTGCACTGCTTGGAACATTGATGGACTTTCTTCAAAAATTGACAATGTAAAGGTCAATTCGTCGGCTACATCACACACGGTTGTATCTAGTATCTAGTATTTGATTTATATCACATTTTTGAGAAATTTAGGAATTAATACTTAAACTTTGAACTCTTCATGATTACACAATTTCAGATGTGGTTTCTACTTAAGTAATGAGATATTAATTAACAAATTTGATTAATGTGTAATAAATTCAAATTAATGTTTTCACATACGTAACGGTGCTATCTCGATCTATCTCACTCAATTCACTATGCGATTAACGAAAAAATACATCACATACAGATAGAACCGTATGTGAAACATCATCACATAAGGGTCTATCTAAGAAAGAAAGACCCCTACACTCTAAAAAAATAATTTACTTAAAAAAATCTGTGCAACACGGTTGCCTTGATTTTATTGAGTAGGTGCAACAAGCATTTATTCATGTATGTTGTACTTAATTGACAAGGTTTAAAAGAACTCTTTTTATTTGAGTTACAAACACATAATATTGCCGATAAATTGCATCTTATAAACTCAATTTAGTAAAACGCTCACTTAACTGAATAGCGTCAGTAGATTCCACATAAATAAAATGCTTAAATTGGGCTTGACTAAGTTGACTTACAACAAATTAATTGAAATAAAAAAAAAATGAATCAATTTCACTTTTTCTTGAGGAGAAGATTTCTCGATTGGTTCCTTACTAATTTTTAATTACATTTACAGACATGAGAAAACTTACCTTTGTACCTACCTGAAATCGAACCTGGGTCTCTGGATCAAGAGTCTGATGCTTTGCCGTATTCGCCACAGAGCCTTTGACATTCTCAAAAGAGAAGAACATAAATTTATTTGTGAAATGTAAATGTTCCATAGTAACTCATTATAACATTGTATAAAAACTACCCAATGAATGTATTGGACCTTCTTGTGTATATTCTTGTGTATATTAAATCATATTTGACCAGATAAAAGAAATATGAATTTGGCTTCTTTTAGTGTCCTTTTTACTATAATTCAAGAATTATTTGTAGGCTACATATACTACAATTTTCTCTACTTCTTTTTACTTAACTGATTTGAGTTTGGTGTACGCAAAAGTATCAATTTTACATTTTGTTATCTTCATGAAGGTGTTGTCAGCTTAATATTTGTATTTAGTTGATCGAATTGAAATACATTATGTCATTGTTACTCATTCATGTTACACATAATATTTACTTACGTTTACTTAACTATTTTAACAGGCTTTATTTAATAAAAACGATGAAGACATAACGGCGGCTAGATAAATTCAAGTAATACTTGCTCAATTTTCGTACTCATACACCGTACTCATAATAATTGGACCCATGTTGTCAGTGCAACCTAAATATGTAAAGTTTAAATAACTTCATGTTATTTGGAGTGATAAGAATGCATATCTTATGAGTAATATCTGCAAATTAGATTGTTTACGTATCTCAAATTAATATTTTCTAAGTAGCATTTTTTAGAGTGTAGGGCATCAAAATGTGCTTCAAAAATCCTAATAGTGATTTTAATAATTCTGTTCGAATATGTCTTTAAAAATAAGGTGTAATTTAAATAAATCATCAAATAGTTTCTTATTAATTGACTATTGATTTTTTGCTGAAAAAGGATGTAAGCCGTTTTGCAGGGAAACTTATCAAATTTCAACTTAGGAACCACCTTTATTCTAAATTTTGGCAAAATGTCTTTTTCAATTCTTCATTAGGCTGTATGTACTTTACAAATACCAAATTTCAACACCAGGTCATGTTTATTAAAAAAGTTACCATATATGGGCATAATGCCCTGTAATGCCCAAATATGGTCATACATTGTCCATATTTGGGCATAAAAGTAACACTTTTGGGATTTTAAGCCACTTAACAAGATTTTTTCAACATTGTTTGTGCCAGGATGATGCATAAGTTAAGATTCTGTTAGAATCTATCAAAAACTCATTTTTGAAAAAATGGTCTCTAAGTCTAAGCCGTTTTGCAATTCAGCTCTTCATATGCCCTCCAGACAACCGTCATACAACGGAAGATGCTGACATTGACACAACGTTGTACCAACCAATCATGCCAACGTAAAATGTGGACTTCTCCCCAACATCGTTAAGTTGTGTTTTGTCGTAAAAAAAGGAAAAACTCATCCAAATAGATCATAATTAAAAAACAATGTTGTATATAGATGAATAAATGTTGTAAAACATTCTGAAATCTAAAAAAATGATATTTTGCGAAATATATGTGAACATTTATGTAATTTCGACAGTGATTTTTTTCATTGAGTGAGGTCAAATTTAGCCTTGGTTCAAGGTTGTGCTGGCATTTCTTTAAACAAAACATTAAAAACACACAAGACAAAATGAACTCAGTTCTTAAACCAAGCTAAAACTGGGTGCAACTGTATGCCTACATACATGGTCTATTATTAGCCTGATCACATTTTCTCCTACCCTCAGAAGATGATGACATAATTGACAAACTTGCTTTAGTGGAAATAAACACATGTCTTTTTAATTATTTACGGTCTATGTTTTAATCTTGTGACTTGGTTTGGGAATAGCACAAAAAATAGAGCAGGTAATTTATGAATGTTATAGGCCTATTTATTTATTTTTTTCTCTAGGAACAATGACCATTCAATCTATGATTCAATTTTATCTCTGACACTGATATGATGCTAGATCTGGGCTGGACAATCAGCAATGTGATCAGACACATATTGGATGTGTACACTAACATCATTCATTCGAAAACTAAATTTAGAAAAAGTCAGAAAGAGGGTAAATGCAAAAAGGAAAATAGATGGCTTTTGACAGTGACA
>JXSR01S056670.1:73670-86788 GCA_000969725.1 Ophiothrix spiculata | reverse complement strand
AAAGATAATGGTCTATTTTACTTATAATTAAAAACAAATTTAGAGAATGTATAATACTTTTTGAAATGGAGGCACTTTAATCATTGTAAACTTCTTTTTGATACACCCTGTATAGTATTTGGACTTCGTGGAGGTATTTGCGTGGATTGTGGGTCACGGTATGGATTTGTTTGATTTTATAAAATTGTAATTGAATTTCTACCGATTTTTATCGTTTTTGTTGATTTTATTGATATTTTGTATAGTTATCGATTTATTATTGTTGATGCTTCTGGCCAACTAAATCAGATTTTTCGGATTTCTAAGCCTTTGATGGTCAAATTCATTAGATTAAATGAATTTTAAAGCTAGAATTGTTGAGAAAAAGTGCATTAAAATAATATACAAGTCCAAATTAAACGGTAATTATGAAAAAAAAACACCTTATTTTGTTGAAGTTTATCCATTTTCAGTTTTATTTTCCTTTTGATTTTAATAATTAAAATTTCAATACATTTTCCAAAAACGTTTTTCCAAAAGTTCACATAAGTTGTTAGTTAATTCTAAGCAAAATCTTGGTTAGTCGCTGAACGTTTCCGAACCAACTATTTGAGCGGCACACTTACACATAGTGTATTGTTTTAAGTATCATGGAGATCTCGTACAACGTAATCGGAGTCACTACTATTAAGGATTAGTGAAGTATTGGTTAAATGCTTAGGAATTTGCAGAAAGGGTCAGTCATTGAAATATCTTTTCAGTATTTTTTTTTTCTTAAATGACCAAAAATAATTCTGCGTTTATTGACGAAATTATTAACAACATTCTTTATATAATTTTTTCCTGTTTTTTCTCAATTAAAAAAAAAAGTCCAAGTGATTTTTGGTGGTTACGTTATACTTCTACAGACATGTAAACACAGTTATCAGATATGTATGTGCTTTGTATCATAAATTTATTATACGGAACATGTTTAAAAAAGGCCAACCACTACAAAAAATACTTTTTAATTTTCTCATTTTTGTCAATATGTAAGATAGGCAAACATTTTATTATCGCAACGATATTAATATAAATATGAATATTGCATAAATACAATAATTAATTTTTACTTGTTACTGAACGTCGGTTTTATTATGCTCCAAAACGAAATATACCTTATAGCTATGAAAATAACATTCATATAGATTTACCATGCAATCACAGATTGATTTGTCCTTTGGCACTCGCGACAACAGTAAATTCATTGTATCATGATGCGCTTATACTTCACATAATTATATTGAAATTGCTCAGTTCTAGCATCCCCAAATATAAATTGAGTTTGACGTCAAAGGAAATTAATTGCATGTGGTTTAACAGATAGTGTCAAGACAGCAATATTATAGTATGTTACCGTACAAACCTGCGTATTAGTTTCATAATTAAATTCATTAAGGCTGAACCTACGAGTGAATGGCTTGATATCCCATAGGGTTCTTAGTTTGAATTATTTATGTAATATTCACGAATGTTTTTATTAAGAATTGTACACATCCATTCAAATACTTGTATATAAATATGCGATGCGCTACAGCAACCAAAGGTACCTTATGTCGGAGCTACAAGTGTCTGATTAAGATAAGGATAATACCGAGTATTCACATCATTCTTGGTGAAGAATGGCTGAGGGCGAAGCCCGAAGCTATTTTTCCCAAGAATGGTGTAAATTGCTAAATATAAATTTGCATAACAAGTAATCATGAGAAAGTTCAGAATTGGGTGATCAAATAATACTGTCAATACTTGATTCATTTAGTAAGTTGTCACTGTCCTGTTCAGATGGGAGGAATATTAGGCAATACCAGTCCTTACCAATGTAGTATGTAACACTGGTCTACAGCCAAAAAGTATCTCAAATGAAAGTAGTCAATCTTGACTAATTTTGGGTCACTGAAACCAAAAATGATGCTTAAAAATGCTAGTTAGCTCTTGTTTTAAAGATGCACAACCCCAGTGGTATACTGTGTACCACAATAGGAGCTAATAGGCAATATAGGGAGTAGCACAATGTTGAGTACATAAACCTTACTTTTAATGTTATGTTATCTTCTCATGTCCATTGAAAGTATTGTTAATGAAGTAGGATAATAAACTGATTACAGAACTTGTTTAATCCACTACTATTTTGAGTGTGAAGAAGATAAGTGATTTGATATCCTGTCATGTTGTTGCTATTAATTTGGCCTGCATGACAAATCCGAGACAGTTGATATTGATGGTTTAAATAAAGCCAGTAAGTTCTAATGAGTGGAGGTGTTTTATTGATGTTATTGATTGATCAATATTGAGTTTCAGCGAGTACTTTTACATGAAATAAACTTGACAATGTAAAGCAACTTTTTAGAATGCATTAAGTATGCCAATACAATGACAGATTTGCGTTGACATCAAAATCATTACTATCTTGCTTGTTCTCAATGAGGTTACACATAGTATTATTGTTTTCTTTGTGAATGGGACGGTTGAGCGAGATCTTCCCACCAACTGCTTCTCATTAATGACATTCAATGAGACGGGCCTTACCAGCAACAACTTGAATCTGGAACTCAATATGTGCAATGTCTTTCACTTGTAGACCAAAACAAGGTTTTACTAAAAATGGAACTCATAAAGAATGAAGAACTTTGTTAAGGCCATTGATCAGCATTCCATGGAGCCTTGGTACTTAATCCCTAAACCTGAGTAAAGCAATAGAGGATGCATTTGTTGTTCCTCAAATCTATGAACTTTTAGATGAAGCATTTGATTGCATCATAGGAAGCAAAAAAAGACTCCCAAGTTGTTAATAATTTCCTTGGAAATAATGAAGCTGGCATTTACAAACAATTGGTGGAAGACATGCTACTTTGGTATTGAAAGTTGGGCTGCAATATGTCCTTAAAAATCCATTTACTTCAATCACATCGATTCATTTCCTGCCAACTGTGATGCAGTAGGTGATAACAAGGTGAACGTTTCGAACTAAGCCATAGAGAAACGTTATCAAGACAAATAGAACACATCATTGTTGTGAGATTTCTGTTGTTCCTAAAAAGAGATGGCCCAGATATTAAGTACGGCATGAGAAACAACCATAGAAGCATCAGTAGAACCTTCATAATCTGTGTAAC
The DNA here is from genome assembly GCA_000969725.1 of Ophiothrix spiculata. Lineage (NCBI taxonomy): Eukaryota > Metazoa > Echinodermata > Ophiuroidea > Amphilepidida > Ophiotrichidae > Ophiothrix > Ophiothrix spiculata. Next base: position 83,657 of record JXSR01S056670.1, on the reverse strand, counting down.
TGTATATACATAAAATACATGTAGATCTACCATATTGTGTATTGCTCCTATATACGTTGCCATGTAAAATATTGAATCGCAAAATTCTTGAAAACTAGAGCTAATCAGATTTTTTAATGGTCATATTCATGTTCAGCAGCCCAAAGTTGACAAAGGTAGGTATGTTTCATCTCAGATACTCAAATTTTTTGAAAATTTGTAGACCAGTGTAATTGGACTATATTTATTATTGGAGCAGTGTTTTACAAAGTTACCACTGGTTTTATTAACCAAACAATACTCATCTTGTGGAATATAATACCAATGGATTTATTTAATAATTGGGATAGTCTTTTACATATACCAATGAAAAGATATCATTGATGCTTTGTAGCCACCCCTGTAACAACCGAAATGGGTAAGTTTAAATAGTTTGATCAGCTAGCCAGGATAGCTAGCCTGATTATCACTCATCCAAATTAGGCCTGAATGTATTGAAGACATTTCAATTCTTAAATAAGAATGGAAAGTAAAACATGTTTCCCATTTGAAAAAAAAAAACATATTGCAAAAGAAAAGAATGATGTGGGGAAACGATCATAGAAAATATATAAGAAAACCCAAACATACAGCAATAAATCCATAATGGATGATTTTAAACCCAATCCAGTGAAACGGATAAATAACATTGACGTAACATTTGATAACATTAACATTAGGTCTACATACATACATATAGGAATATCTATGCTACTGTACTATTTGATCTATACAAAAACAAACACCGCGTAGAAAAAAAATCTATTAAAAAATTAAAAAACAAACAAACCAAAAACCCTGAATAATGGGGAAAAGTCCAGATTATATTGTATATACCACTATTTCCATGTATATACATATTCACAATTCATCTATCACAAAAGCTGCACATAGAAGTGAAAAATACAAAATTATCCATAGGAAGATTCATATAAAACACAACGTTGCTATAGCATACTAACCCCTAAATACAACATGAAATTTTATTAAATTTGACTTGCACAAATAATGCACAAAAAGGTGAAATTATTTGAATAATAATTAAACATTAAAATAAAATAAAATTGTATATATTAAGCCTACAAAAACGTTGCTTCATGATAGGCCTATACTCTATCATGTTTTACACGTAATAAAATGCAAGAAAGCTGGTATTAAAAAACCGTCAAATTATTTAAATAAATGCGAAAATTATATTTTAGGTCCCATCCAAAACTTGACCCTAACCATGACCCGACCCTAGCTCACTAAACGATGATCCGACCTAAACTCACCAACCATGACCCGAACCTGTCCCTAAACATACCCTAACCCTAAACCCTCAAATTTCGGATGGGACCCGAAGTATACTTGGTCCAAAAGTTGGAAATTTATCTTACCTGAATGTATATGTAATTTAATGTTAAAGTCATGATGCAGATTTAGAAAAGTAAAAGGCTACAAAATAAATATAATTAGTGTTCCGTAATATGAATCATTTTAACATGTTTGATAATGTAAATTCCTCATTTAGCCAAGTCCATTGATTGATTGCATATTATTGTGTTTTTGCTTTTCACACTTTTATACACCATTGTTAACCTGCTAACAACTGAGCTGCCTGTTTGGCACATGCTGCATAAAAGTCTATTTGACATTTTCAATTTAAACTTATTTGCCAACTGGTCTAAACAAATTCTTTCTAACCCAAATACTGCAAACACTGGCACTACCATCACTAGCCCTCCCCATCACTATGTCTTCTCTCCTCTTTTCTCTCCCTTTGTCCTTCTTTAGTTTCTTTTTCTTCCTTTCCTGCTTTCTTTCTCCTTTCCACTGACTTTTTTCCAAGGGGGGCTGGCCACCGCAAACCCACCCCACCCCGTCCCCCCTCCCTGGTTTCGCCACTGCTATAAATGTAATTATCTCTGTTCTTGGTACAGATCTACAATTTTCTGGATTATGGTAGGGTCATGCATTACGAAGCGCTTAGCTATCCAGGCAGCGTTGAGATCGTGAACTGAAATCTAAAACATTAACATTAAAATGCCGTATTTTTCTTTTGTTTACATAAAAATTGCAATTTTTGCCTCACAGCCAGTATTTAGATCCTATGCAAATGAGCATTTAATGAGCAATCTAATTTTTCGATCAGGCGATTAATTTTTGAAAACTTGATCCCGATACTTTCTTTCTTGACGTGACCTTTCGGATAGTTTGGACTTCGAACCCCTATAATTACAAGGGGTAATGCAAATAAAAAATGGAGCCTATGGATGAAAATATTTAGAGTTTTCCAATAAAACATGTCTTTCTTTGACTGTTAGGAATAATTTTATTACATTTTAAACAAAATTTTAAAGCAAATTTTCAGCCTTTAAAATCATAAGGTCACATCTACTTACGCGCAGCTTGTTTTACCAACTTTTATGTGAATTGACTAATACAATCTTCAAATTTAGGTATCAGCCCTCACATTCATGAAATTTGAAAAATATATCTTTCCTGTAAGACTTTTAAAATCAGTCAACAAAACTAGGAAAAAATCAGTACAATTAGACGTATGAAAAGGGCAAGATGTCGGTCATCACATTATCCCGATAATACAGCGAAGATCGTAAACGACAAATCACACCTTTCGGAGGTCTTAGCTATATCTAGGCAAATCTGACGTCATTTACCACGTGCAGCAGCTCCTAGTTTGACTGTGCATATAGCTCCATGTTTACAGGCCATAGGGAAATTATTTTATCATGTTTATCTAAAGAAATTATTTTGAAATAATAGTTTATTGAAGGAATATCAATCTAATACGATGAAAAAAATAATACTTTGTTATCAAATGAAAAAAAAGAAGGCGCCGACGGGATTCAAAACTGGGACCTCTCGGACTAAAAGAAAGAAGCTTAGCCCCTAGGGTATGAGACCACGAGTTTTTTTGAACTATATGTACGTAACAATAGACAAGTGCCGCTTACTTGATCAATTCCGGGGTTATATGATGATTTGCGTAGAAATTTGATGTTTTAGTTGACCTCATTGGACCAAGCATAACACTCTCTTCCGCGAGGCGTGTTTTTACCAAAAAATTACTGCAAACTTTTTAGTACATCTGTCAAAAATGTGTTCTCACTCTCTTTTGAGCAAGTGGCTATTATATATTAAGTCCAGAACCGTAGATTTTAGGCAAAACGCAAAGACCTAATTTGACCTCACTTAAGGATAATAAACACTCGCAAAATCACACGAAAAGACACTTATATTTCCAAAATTTACATTTTTTTAATTTCAAAATGTTTTTATAACATTAATGCTTCTAAGTGCAAGTTTGGTTTGAGATTCTATGCTATTTTGGCGAGTTTACAGGCTTTTTAAACTACGACATCCGAACTCATGAATATTCATACGCATGTCAAAAATGGCCTTTCCTGTAATTTTTCATGAATAAAAATAATAAAATAAGCGATATTTCAGCAAGCTGAATTCTGGCTGTTCAATGGAATGCATAATTTGTAAGTACATTATGCGAATGCTTATATCAGACTAAATGTAGATGATTTAGACACTAAAAACAAGCAATTCACAGCTCAAACAGGGCGATCTCAGAGTCGTAATTCATGTCCGGTTTTTTAGGCAAAACAACGCGGTTTGTTACATTATCATTCAAAATCAACACCACATATTTATAAATATTATTTGTAATTCAATAAGAAGTATCAAACCTACAATCTGTCAAATTTGAAAACAATCGAATTGTTTGAACATCATGAAATTATGAGATTTCGGCGTAAAAGGCTTCAATTTTTTAAAGTAGTCTATTGACGTCATTTTGACTTTGATAATGGACATGAAATTACTAGTAAAAATTCATGTATAAACAAGAGACTCTATATATGTACGCCACAAATTATGATATTCTGATATTTGTATAGTAGGTGAAAACTTGCAGTAAACAAGACGTTCAGCCGAGCGAGACGATAAAAGGGACTGTAGCCTTAAAACATGCTTTGAGAGTCGTGGTTCGAATCTGGTGGGAGGCTTGTGTAGTACCTTGAGCAAGATACTTACCCTAATGTCCTCCTCTCCACCCAGATTATGCCGTGAAGGTAATTTACTCGCAGGGAAGGAGGTGTAACGATCCCCTCACCATAAATATTACAAATTATGGAGTCTGGCCAAATCGCTTCAAAAGAGCGACCTGTTAAAAGTTAAAATGGCAATGAGAAAAAAACGTTATTGTTAATAATCTAGTCATCATCTTAAAGTAGTACAATCTTACCTAATTCAAAATACTTGGAGTGACTGGCAAGTATATTCTACATTACAAATGAATTTAGGACACATCAGAAATTTATATACATTCAACGAGACACGGAGACACTCTGCTCGCACTGCATATCCCATGTAATTGGAATTCAGAATCGGATACAGTTTAAAGTAATAAAATGAATCTAAACCAATGTTGAATAGCTTAATTTGTCATTACAACGTTCATGACATGTTGAGCACCAAGATTATTATTTCTTCATTATATTGTTTTGTATTTTAAGACTGATTTAGCTAATTGATTAAAGGAATAATACATCCGACGGGCCTTCCACTAATAAATCCCAACCTGTTATGTTATAACTATTTTAGATATACCATGATGTACACCATGTATTTGTTTTGGATCTTTTTACTGTGTTTGTTATGAAAACTAAATGTTCAATACTTAATTATTGAAACTAAATTTAATTATTTCACCTCAAAAATATTCATGAAGAAATAATGATCGTTCATTTGCCGATCACGAACTACTTCCCGGTTGGTAGTTTTCACTACTTCCCCAGAGTCACAGTGAGATGTAAGAAAAACTAAAAAGCTGACACTGTTGCGGAAATTCCGTAACAATGCAGATGACTTTAATAATTTCAAAAATGTGGAATCACAATATAAATTACTATGCAGGTGTAAAAAGAGTACTTATTATGAAAACATCCGGCATAGTTTTGCATGGAAATATCAAGGACTTGTAAAAATTCTGGGATACCGCTAAAAATTTTCTTCGATCATCAAGTAAGGCCTATCAACAGAAACATTTTACTTCAGTTTTTGATTCAAATCATACAGTAGTACGTATACCAACGATAAACTCGTTAATCATGATCATGATGATATAAATGGAATTTCCATGAACACAAACAATAATCCTATATGTTTAGATAAAATAACAGATGCAATTAAATCTTTGAAACTGAATAAGTCCCCCGGCTTAGACGGACTCCCAATTGAGATCTTTAAGAACCTGCCTCATAGTATTCTTGGAATTATTCATGAACTGTTTAATCATTTGTTCGAGAAAGGACTCTTCCCAACAGCCTGGTCTAAGTAAATTATAGTACCAATACATAAAAAAGGTGCATTTGATAACCCTGGGAACTATAATAGACCTATAACTTGACTTGATGCATTTGGAAATATTTTCACTTCCATTCTTTGTACAAGACTAACAAGGTGGTGTGAGGACAAGTTGATAATCCCGAAAAAACAAAACGTGGTTTTATCGGTAACGTAGTGCAATCTATCCATGCCTTGGTACTGGCTACGAGACTATTCTAGATAATGACCCACCATTCCATACCAAGATATAGGCTAATCATTATAATGAAAATTATTAAAGCTATAGGTCAAAATTATATTTACAGGATAATATCAGACAAACATATACAAACAACACATCACAAATCTACAAAAATCTAATTGGTGGAACAGCGATTAATTTGCATAAAACAAAATGGCTGCCAAAACAGAGGGTAAAATTTCAAAATTGGTTAACTCGTGTTAAAAACCATTCTATTATATTCCACTAATCAGGAATGTAGGCCGTAGATAAATTAATATGATTCCACTATAAGCTGAGGCCAACAAGTATACCTGATAGGCCTACATGATGAAAAGAAATCAACGTTATTTACAATGTTAATAACAACTGGACACTTATAATGACAAATTTTAGGTTGTAGAAATGTGAACCCTTTTATCATCGAAAGGGTTTATGTGGTTTATATTTGTTAATACTTGTAGCCTATGCTCAATTTGCATCAAAATCAAAATAATATATTTAATATCAGAGTCGAGAGGTGCAATAATGTTACTCTCTCCCTCTCTCCCTCGTTCCAAGAATCAGTGACTACACTTTTATTTTATAATAATTCATTACCCGGATATGTCAAACAACTTTTTACATGGCAATTTTGTCTGCCTTCATGCACTGCCAAATATTGGAGGACTATATTGATTTAAGCAGTTTAATTAATTTTCCCTATTTCATAGAATGGACAGCCCGAGAGACAGGGAAATATTGCAAGATTAATATATATTATGGCTCATTCCAGTAAAAATGAAACTTTTTTTAACTTCAAGCAAAAAATCAGTTTTTTTATTCGACAACATAAACAGATTTTCAGTCATACGTTTGTTACTTGGTACGTGAAAAGTATTTTCCAATCAGAAATTTAAAACAAAAAAATCTATCTGTGCATGAATGAGCACATGTTTTAGTTCAAAAATGTCACAAACGTTACCAGAAAAGTTACACCAAAATGTCACAAACGTTACAAAACAATACATCGCATTAAAAGAAAACCTGACAATAGAATTTCTTCTACTTTTTATATTTCTAGATATGTTATCCATCATCTGTGAAAAGCGCAATAAAACAATCGCTAACATGTCAAAGAATTTTTACTCTGAAGTCATTTGGAGCAAAAATCCATTTCCGTGCGATGTCACAAAAGTTACCGAACGTTACATTAACTTTATTCAGTATTTTGGCAATTAATTTAATCTTCGAACACCTACATGTCTTGATCCCACCAGTTTGCACCATTATCAACAATACACTCGTGGATATAATGTTTTGGCTAGGTTCTGTGGCTATCCAAAAGTGATTTTTTTCAATTGTTTTTGTCACAAACGTTACTCAAACGTTACTTTGGAATCCCCCTTATAGATTACAAACCCTCTTAAAGAATCTTTTCAGCTCTGTTTGAAGCACACAAAAGTGCAACTAATCCACTATAAGAATCTGTCTGCGACAAACAAACCTCTTCAAAGCATAAGTTATAGAATGTTGTTGATAAGATAATGGCTTGTGTCCCCCACCCTTCATCCTTTCTAGAAGTTCCTGTTTTCGAGATTTTGTCAAGATGAAAGTCAAAAACTGTTGTTTGGCAATTATAATAAATTAATATATTCTAAATATAGATGTAAAACTGGTAAAACATTTTTGACACAAATAGTACTGATGTTCGAATAAGACCAGTTTTTTTTCTCTTCATGACTTATTGAATAAGCGCAGTTGTTTGTACCATGTTATATTGGTAAATATTGTTTTGATAAATATGTTTACCATAACAAGTATGTATGTTTGATGATAATGAAAATATGTATGAAATATGGAATGGTAAGATGAGGTATAAACGTCATGTAAGGATAAAGCAAAAACCTTGTTAAGTGACTTTTTAGATGATTTTAATTCAATGCTACATAAGTTTTATTAAATTCGATATTTTTATTCTGTTATTTTCAAAAATATTTAGATATTGAACACTATTTTAACCGCATCATTTTGGGATACTAGATAAAAACTAAAATCAACTGACGTAGAGAACTAAATTTAAAATCGAATCAATTTTACTTTTTGCGCCTAATCTGTATATTGTTACGTTGGTACAATGTCACGTGCCCTGTGTTACAGTCCCTGATTTGTAAATATTTTATAGTTGTGTTTATATCAGTAAATGCGCTTAAACTGAATGGTTTAATATATAAGAGACGTCATTTTTGTGTAAATGACGCGTGATCTTTAGATTCAGGAGAAATTTCACATGCGTCTTGAGTGTCATTACGTACTTAATCACAGAAAATATTCAAAAGAGCTTTTGTAAATAATTGTTGGCAAAAGAATGCATGAAGAGCAATGGACTGGTCTAACAATCAAGAAAATGTTGACGTTATTTATTGGAATAAAAATGAAGTTTAATGACAGACATACAAGGATCAACTTTGTTGAACTTTGAAGAGTTCATGGCGAGGCTTTATAGAGTTTATAGTTAACATTGGAGAGAGTGTACGATATTTGAGTTTTAGGTAGGATGGGTTTCCACAGTAATATATTGTACACTTTCAGTTAAATGTATTTGTAGAAATGACTTTTATGGCGATTTTTATCAAAATATTTGAAGTGAAATGAATAAACGTAATGAGCATCATATGCAAGTATCTGCCAGAGGCAGATTTATTCCACTAATCCACAGTTATTTTGAAACCGGGTCAAATGAATTTGGCTTTATTACCCATTAGGTTTGTTAATTTGATTGGCCTGGGGGACGATACTGGAGAAATATGAAATGAAAGTCCCCCAATTTTACCTTCTTTGAGCTAGTGGGGGTTTACAGCTGATAATGCACATATCCATTAGGCCAAATAAAAATATTTTTTCTGTTTTTTTCAAATATTTAGGAAGGTAGGAAGACATTTTGTTTTACCATGAATATTAATGGTTTCACAATTTTTGGACGGAAGGGAAAAAAATGACTTCTTTTACAAAGAAAATTGTCTTGCTTACAAACCACATCTGATAGGAATTTTCAACCTATTTTTATGTTGAAAAAACATTCAAATAGTTAGTAACGAAACCGTTAATGCTTTTAATGCTCGTATTCAGTTGAATTAACAACTTTGAAGTTATTAGTAAAGTTCATTTGTCAAACAGCGTAATGGGTTATATCTTATAGCAGGTTATAATGTGTTCACCCTAGGTGATCTTCATTCACATAATTGACAATTTGAAGTTGTTATTGAATTTCATCACAAACCAAGGGTAATCATAGTTGAGAGGATTTCTGGGTTCTCATACAGTCAATGTCATATTAGATGAATCACTTCTCTGAACAACGTTCATCGCACAAATAAGCCTACCAACTACACAAAAGCATGGAAATGATGACATTGACAACAAATCCCACTCAGGTAGTGTCGTATTATCATTCTCCAAATACACATAAATCCACACACCTAACTGTCGGCTATTTTATTTTTGTCCTACACTCACTGCCAAATATCAAGCGGCTGTTGCTGTTCTTCCTGGTGATCTTCACTTTCGTATCTACCAACTTGAAGACGCTAATGACGTTCATTTGTCAACCCAGGGTAATCATAGTCAGTTGATATATTTTAGCCTCGGCATGTTTAACACTTAAGTTGTAAAGGTCCTCCAACATGCCCGTTAGTGGTCAAGGGGGGGGGGGGAAATTGACCCAACACAGAAAAAGCGCTTTTGCGATGGAATTTTCCGTTGAAACTCTAATCACAGGTAAAGTACTTCAACAGAACTAAAACAAAGAAAAAAATAAAAATCAGTCAAACCGTTTCAAAATGGCGGCCAAAACAAAATTTGCCGTGTTGCGTCAAAATTTTCCCACCAAAGATTAGAAAACTCACTTCCCAATGGAAGTTTTCAATAAAATTTGGTTTATATATGAGGCATGTAAGTACAAATACATTCCAGAAATAAATTTTCAAAAAAGTTTTTCGGTTACGATTTTATGGGCAAAACAAATTTGAAGAGCGACCTCGAAAATGCTTATTTATGCTAATTAACATGGGAAGGGGTGGGTCGATTTTTTATTATTATTTTTTTGCCACCAGTTGAAGGGTACTTGAAATAGATTCATCAGGATTGTTAATTAAAATAATTGCATAAAAGTTTTCTAGTTTACAAATCCAGTAAATGAAGATTTACTCACACTGATATATTTCAGCTCTTTGTCAGTTGATAAGATCACAGAAAGAAAGCATCCTCCTAAAGTTAAAGAGTTGTCAAACAAGAGTAAAGACACCAAATGCAAGGGCCTTGTTGTGTTACCGTACGTGGAAAATATGACGGAAAGACTATCTCGCGTGTTTAAAAAACATGGCTTCTCAACCGCCATGAAACCCCACCGC
>JXSR01S056670.1:46768-57250 GCA_000969725.1 Ophiothrix spiculata | reverse complement strand
TTGATCACTAAGCTGTCTGGTTTTGGATTAATCCTCTCGATAAATACAGTCTGTGAAAGAAAACACTTATATAGATACACTGGTGGTCAAAAGTGTTTGTGCCTTAATACGGACAAAAACCTAATAAATATTTCAAACGACCGAGACGCTCATGCCATATGTATCCAATATAAATAATCCATTGATATTTGATCTTCCATAACCGTAAAAATGGCCGATTTCCTGGACTATATACAAATACACCACACGCACGTGTTGATATGTACCTATTTATCACCTTGTAACTATTAAGAACATTTTCGGGTTATAAGTTTTCAACAAATGTGCGGTTATGTATTTAAACTCCGTTTTCTAATGTGCAGAAGAACGTATACACACTGAAAACTTTAACTAGTCAAGCAGCTGCTTGACTAACTTTAAACTAGTCAGGCAGGTTAGTCCAGCTTGCCTTATTAGTTTGACGTTGGTCAAGCCAGGCTTGACTAGCTTTAAACTAGTCAAGCCTGCTTGACTAGCTTGTAAACTAGTCAAGCCCGCTTGACTAACGTGCAAAACCTTGCTTGACGAGTTTGCCAGACTGAGAGCTTGACTAGCTTGACAGTACAAAAGAGCTTGACCAACTTCAAGTTGGTCAAGCTGGCCTGACTAGCTTAAGTTAGTCAGGCTGAGCACGGTCAGGTGGAGTCATTGATGGCAACATGGTGGACAGCACAGACATGTAAAACATCGTGCCGTTGTTTGACCTCATAAATATCACCATTATGTACTGATGTATCGTGAATCATAACATTTGATTATATGCAGCTCACGGACTGTTTTGGTCATATGTCACTCTTAAACCTCTCTCAACATTATTGACGAATCAGCTATATATACATCGTGGATTAAGCTTAAAAGCTTGTTATCGTACATGCATGTGCACTGGCGTGCTCGACTAGCTTGCCTGACTAACGTTGCCTAGTCCCGCTTGACTAACGTATCGTTAGTCAAGTCTGCTTGACTAACGTTAAGTTAGTCAAGATGTGTACTGTCTGGACTAACTTAAAACTAGTCAGTAACTAGTCAAGCGACTAGTCTAAACTAGTCCAGCTTGCTGGACTAACGTCAAGCTGGTCAACAGACTAACTTAAAACTAGTCAATCAAGTAAAATGAGACTAGTCCAGCATGCCTAGGCTAAGTTAATCATCCTTGTTAGTCCAGCAATACAGACTAACTTAAAGCTAGTCTAAATGTGTACCGTCTGGACTAGCTTAAAGTTAGTCACGCTGACCAGTTTAGGTTTTCAGTGCAGTATGTTTAGCACAAAATATTTTCGAATGCGGTGAACGCAATTCCTGTTGAGTTCTTTATGTAGAATATAAAATGACGCAAACGATGAGCAGTTCTGTGTAAAGGTTTTGTGCGCCAGTGTATTACGAAATGGTAAAACTTTACTATTGACGTTTTCAAGATCCTTAAACTTTAACTCACACATGTCTCAAATCGGAGTGGGGAGATGGAGGTTGTAATTGATTTCGAATTAAATTAATCCGCCCATTGACCTCGATGTTTAAATGAAAATCAAGCTAGATGTTCTGTTTAGGCTATAAAATATAAACCAATGTTTGTGAATACAAAATGCGTTGGAGTTCGATGATCAACACCACTGTGCAACTTTATTTTGACTTTGCTGTTGAGAACTACTTTTTCTACGTTTATAACGATACTGGCGGAAGGTCACGTGTCATAGCTAGGGTGTGATAGGGCATGATAGCCGCCTCCTCCTGTCTCAAATCTCTCTGTTTTGAAACACCACAACACCTGTCAATGGCACTTGGTACTTCTTCAATTTATTTAATTAGACTCGAAATATGTGATGGCTCACCCCGAAAGGGGGGACTTTGCAGATGATATCAGTTTTTATTTTATCATTTCATCTGTTACAGCATTATCTAAGCTTAAAATGACACCTTAATATTTGAAATTGATCAAGGCGATCACATTTTACAACAGAAAATCTACTAGGAATTTTTATTATTTTCTTTATTTTTTTGCCGCCTATTTTAATCAGTTTCTCGAAAAGTGTTCTGTCACAAAGTCCCCCTTTTCGGGGTGAGTCATCACATATTTAAAATCATTAAGTCATCATGAAGATGAGCACATTGTACAGGTTTACATTATTTTATTTGATATATGGTGACTGTGGTGTGATATGAATGAATGTTGGTGTGTGGGTGTGTAGTTTGGGGTCCGTAGGGAGGATGTGAGTTGGGTTTTTGGGGAAGTCGGGTGAAAGAAAAATGTGTACACTGCAAGAAAGTTGGGCGATTTGGGGGTGATTTCGCCCAACGTTGATGAAGTATACATCCCTACCAACGTTGGGCAAAACACAAATAACACTGTTGGGCACACATCCCTGCCCTAATGTTGGACAAACCTATTTGAGCGGAAACACGAGTCCATCTGCCACGTGTGGGGTAAAACCGATACAAAATGTTGGCAAAAGTGTCTGATCTATGGTGCTTTTTTTGTTTGCCCAACAGTTGGTAGGGATGTATATTTGCCCAACCTTTTTGCAGTGTAGAGGTGGATTTTGAGATGTATGATAGTAGATTTAGTCGGGAAGGGTTGAGGTGATGTAAAGACTTGACATTAAATATGGAATATATTTTTTCTGTTGGATTCCATCTTGAATAACCCGCCATATCTCATTATGTACCAATTTTAGAGACATGTGCTTTCTCATGTTTATAACTAAATTTCTAAACTTCAAATCAAGGGCAATTTAAAGTTCATTGAAGTAACACGTTTACAATGGGAAACTCGAAGGTACAAACTACTCAGAAAAGTAGGTCCAAAGCTATGCACAGTAATATCACACAGAGGAAACTTAATTGCCATATTTTTTTTCGTACGTTACCTAGAGATGTGAAACTTTAAAGATTTCTCCAATGGATTTTTTCGAGCGACTTTACAGGGGTTCCAAGGGGCCGACTCGGTCGATTGGAGAGTGTTTTAGGTATACTCAGCCACAGCGCCAAACACAGTCCAACATAACTCCCTCACATTGGTGGATTAACATATGCAGTTAATCCAACATGTTTTTAACTCAGATATTCTCAATAGAATTAATATCAAAAATTCTTACCGGGCAATGCAAGAACTCAACACCCGGATCTTCCAGGAAAGTCTAGACTGTACGAGCACGACGGAGGTGGGTGTTGTTATAGTGGAGCACAAAACTGTTTCCAAAGATACCGCTAGCCAATGACACTATCGAGGCTTCTAGAATGAATCTGTACTGGTGCTGATGGAGGCCGCCTTCCGAGGTGATTAGGGCCGATTTTCCACCTGCACGTAAAACACCTAGAAGGCAATGTTACCTACTTCTGAATGAATTGTTAATAGCATGCACGCTTCAGTATAACCCTACGTATACTCTGTACATTTGCTGCTCTGTTGCATCCATCTTGGCAGTATATTTCAAATTTAGTCTAAACACTGAAGACAACGTTATTTCATTGATGGTACACAAAAATGAAAATCTGTATCCAAGTCAAAGCGTCACTAGGAAAGGTGTTTGGTCAAGATATTTTTGTCGAGTGGTTTCTTACGTGATTGCAAGTTTGAATAAAGCGAGAAATCACAAATGTTCTTAATACGAGCTTGTTATATGAAATATCATGGTGTTGGACACTTGCCATTTTTGGTAAGATCTTCAGATATGGCTATCGAGGACTTCTCGGCTGAAGTAACACATCGATGAACAACAAGTTGTATGAAACCACCAATGTACAGAAATGACTTCGGCTGTGCTTGATACTAGGGCTGAGTTGCCCGTCGGAACTCTCCAATCACGAGTGGAATTTTGACATCGAGAGTCCAGGTCCTCTACGTTTCTTAAGCATGACATAGCAAAAAGTAAATGGTCAAAATTTATAATCAACAATATGTAAAATAACCCTGTAAAATTTCAAGTGCATTGAAAGAACTATGGCAAATTTAGTTTCCTTAATTCCGTATTACCAGATTGTGAGTGGGTTTTGTGCTTTCAAGTTCCCCTTTGTCTCTGTATCACCTAGATATGCACAAAAGGGGTCTTAATTTAAAGATTACATATATACTAACAAATATGAAGAAAAACACCTTCCTGGAGTTGTCATATACAGAGATATGGCTGATTATGCAAGACCAACAGAAAAAATATATTCCATATTTAATGTCAAGTCTGTATATGCAAAACATTATTGTTTTGCACATACGATTTGAACAGCGCCATTATTTTACCAGTTAATGCTAATTATCTCAAAATTCACGCGACCGATTTTATTTTTTCCTCTTTGGCACCCAAGCATGCGCCACCGTGACAATAACAAAAAAAAAACAAAAAAACAGCGTTATTGGTATAAACTCCTAGTTTTGACGGGACATAACTTTAAAAGGATACAACAAAATCAAGAAATTTAACTTGTAATATAATGTACAGGTCATTGACTACTTTGTGTATGAAAATCACGTGATATGGTTCAATGGTTTTGATGATATGCTCGATTGCGTTACAAGAGGTGTAAAAGACTTCTGATGGTCAGACAGATATTTCCTTCAAAATTCAATTTAAAGCTTAAATTTTATTTTTTTAAATAAATAAATACATGCAATATAAGTAGTAGAATGTTCATTAATAACCTATTGCATTTAGGATCAATTGACGGCTATTAAGCGGCATTCTAATGTCACTGCTAAATCATCAGTTGTTACCAATCATTAAAGAGAATACACATTTCAGGTATATGAAAGTGTGTTTTGGTGGTTGAGTGGGTGAAATGGTGTTTGTGCTTTATTTATTAAAAAAATATACAGGTTGTAACAGAAAAGATTATATATTTGTGTTAGCGATATCACGAGGAAAATAAAAACATTGAAATCACAAACTTTCCCTTATTTGAAAGGCTATTTAATTGGCTACCTGAAGCAGCTAAAGTGATCTCATTTGATGATCAGGGTCAAAAGTTACGTCCATTTAAGTAAAGACCGGTGAAAACCACCTGGGCCGATTTCACCATTATTTCAGCGTAAACAGTTTTTTATGATTCGATGAAGATTCACAATACAGTGATATAAAATGACAAAAGGCACACTTCATTTAAAATAACTTTTCATGGTTTTTTTTCATATGATAAGAATTAATCATGGATAATTTTATTTTAAAACTTATGTTTTAATTGGTTAAAATATTACTCATATCCCAAAGTAAGCATAAACAATTGCATCGAAGACTCGGTATCTTTGGTGGAAAGTGGAAAGCAAAGTGTTGAATTTAATAATCCTTTTGCATTTTTTCACACAGTTTCAGTTTAACTATTAAAGGGTAATATGGAAGTTTAAATTAATTTTCCTAGCTACATTATTGATAAAAATTGGTATTTAAAGAAATTTAGTTCAGAAATGATGGTGCTTTCTTTGACCTCTGGGTACAGTGATTGCGTACTGACTCTGCCATCTGCCATTTAGCGGATATGTTGTCTCATAATAAGATATCTCTTTAAAATATTCTAGAGTCCAGTCCAACATCAAGAATACAGCAGTTTACGGGCAAGGTCATAATTAAGAGTTTTATTCCTTTATTACCTCAAAAACAACCTCGTTATGATGTTGAATATCGTATGGCTGATTTGGGGCATTATGTGCCATTATTGTGCTACCGGTAAATTAATTTGATGGACTGGCCCAGGTGGTTTTAAGGTAGGGTCAGTATAATTGCCATATCTCCGCTTGTAGGCCATCAATTTGGATAAAACAAAGTGCATTTTGTAGCTAAAGAAATTGCCTTTCAATATAAGTAAATAACAATTCGATACATAGTGTAACTTTTTTCTTTCAGCATAGATAACAATGTATAATTTTTTCTATTACAACCTGTATATGTTAAAATGTATTCAGTGAATCACCACGTACTTTTATTACACTTGGAGGGATAAACATAGTACCTATAATAGGTAAATTGACTTATAAGAAGCTGTTAATGCATGCAGTTTGAACATTGTATCACTTTGCTGTGCAGTTCAACACCGCATTAAAGATAATTTATTCTCAGATTTGCTGAAATTATACTTTTGGCAAGAGTTTCTAGGAAAGAAAGATATTTGATAAAGAAT
The DNA here is from genome assembly GCA_000969725.1 of Ophiothrix spiculata. Taxonomy (NCBI): domain Eukaryota; kingdom Metazoa; phylum Echinodermata; class Ophiuroidea; order Amphilepidida; family Ophiotrichidae; genus Ophiothrix; species Ophiothrix spiculata. Next base: position 51,115 of record JXSR01S056670.1, on the reverse strand, counting down.
GCATGTTAAGAAGTTCTTCATGAAACATATGTTAAACACATGTCGTAGAATTTACTAGCTAGAGCCAAATAGGCCAAAAGAGGCCTATTCATGGTTGTAAGGTAGAAGAGCTTGCTAACAAAATTTAATGCTGTATTCGGCATCTACATAAGATTTTACAAGAGATACAAACTTTTATTTAAAATGGTTATGAGAATGGGTGTGTCTTTTCTGGTATCTGGTCTTGCTAGGTTATTGGATTCATTGCATGACATAGCAGTAAAGCATCATTATCATTCATATTAATAGGCCTATAATAAAGTAAACATTTACATATTATTTGGAAGGACAAGTTTAGACATTATCATGTTTTGAGGTGTCCAAGTGTGGGAAAATATTGGATCCAAAACATGATAATGATAAATTGGATGATTTACGCCCGATATTTATTGGTCTCGCTATGAGTTTTAAAATATTGGGCTCGACTGCGTCTCGCCCAATATTTTTGCAACTCATAGCTCGACCAATAAATATGGGCTCAATCGATCCAATTTTATACCAAACACCGATTAAATCCCTTCAGAAAACCTGTGACTTGTCGGTCATGTCACAACGAACGAGCATAATCTGAATATGTTGACAATCTCTGCCATTTGATGTTAATGGAAATATCTGGCTGACAATCAATATTGAAACTTGGACAGAAGCCTTTTACACCACTTGTAACACAATCGAGCATATCATCAAAACCATTGACCCATATCACGTGATTTTCATACACAAATTAGTCTATGACCTGTAGTGTACATTATATTTCAAGTTAAATTTTGTGATTTAATTGTATTATTTTTAGGTTATGACCCGCCAAAGCTAGGAGTTAATTCTTTCTGGGACACCCTGTATATAAAAGAACCAAAAAGGTTACTTTTCAGTCTGGAAAATAAATGTTGCATTCATTGCATTTCGCATGAAATGCAAAATATTTCAGTGCAGCGAGGCCATTCAAAACAAACTCTGACATGAGATCCATGCACGGTTTCTGACATCAGAGGATGACCCGTCGTGACCAAAGGTAGTACTTATCGAAATTTTGATGCCCAGCTATGCAATACCAATTGCAGGCAAGTACGAAGAGCCGATATTAGGTACCTTTCGTACATCACATCAACGTTTATTTTTCCTTTCGTTGTTTCTTCACTTTACAGGCCTCACAGGCAAAACATATTTTTCAAATTTCATCAATCTGAGTCTCTATATTTTTACTAGAAAAATCGATCCAACTGACGACGTTTTATCTTCTAAAACAAGATTGATGCAGGGGCTCAATTTTTGGTTGCTTAAAGTCTCAAAATCGTTGATTTTTATAGAAAATGCTTCTTTTTTTATCAACAGCAATTGAACAAATTTACATGCATTGTATTGGGAAAACTCCAAATTTCCATACCCTCGTTGCCAATTTGCATTTGCTTTCACCGTTTTCAGATTATACGGGTTTTAAGTCAGCCTTTTCAGCAGGTCACGTTTAAAAGAAACAAAATCTCGCGACCATATTTTTTTCTCGTTTGACGAGACTTGAAAGATAGAATTCGTATAATGAGGTCATTAACAGGGAAAGGGAGCTATTGGAGTACGGGTTTTCTTATACTGGCGTATTCAATTTGTTACACCTGACTGACGCTATATATAACAATCTATTTTAATATTAAAGGCTTGTAAGTCTGTAGTCAATAAAATACCCTTTAAAAGGAATAGCGAGAATGATCAAGAATGATTCTACTCAAAAGATACCATTAATTGACAAATTTAAAGTCCTAATTATATTTTCAATTTCTATATCATTATCTCAACATTTAATGATTTTTTCTCAAATCTTTGCTGACTTTTTCCAAACCTGATTTTACCTAATTGTGTGGCATCATACCAGTTCGTTTTATCGGATTTTGATAATCATGGCGCTTTTGTCTATCCGAGGAAGCTACCCCTGTCACAACAGTTTTTTTTTTGAATTTGCACCATTCGTAAAATTGGACGAAAAATTGAATGAAATGAAAATTGGCGCAAATATTCAAAAGTATTGTCTCTTGGTCTTTACTATATATCTTTTAGACAATAATTATTATTACTATAGTTTCAGCAGGAATATATTTTTCATATTTCCATCTGTAGAATTTTGGTGCTAGAGCAGTGATGGTTTGCATTTTATCATGTGAATATTTACTCAAGAGAATATTTTATTCAATACAGTGTGTCCCAGAAACTTTGCGTGTAATGTTTAACGGATAGTTAGACAATATGTGAAGATTGCATTTTGTAGTTTATAAATTGAACTTAGGCCAAAAAAAAACCAAGTTTGTTTCTGGTAACATGCTTGAAAAAGTAAATGTGATATGCGGTTTTTTATTTTTTATTTTTTACTTTTCGAAAATGCAATGCGATATGCTATTTTCCTTTTTTTTTATACAAAAAATGCAGGATTCCCAGGAAGAAAAACACATTAAAACAATGTTCTTGGTTTTTTATATTATTTATTAATATCATTAATATCCATAAAGGCTTTATATATAACTGTAGCCTTTGTTATTGTAATAGGGATTGAGTATCCATGTAATCTTACCTAAATATGAGTATTTTCCTGTATCTCCAGAGTCCAGGGGCCAGGGCCTCATTCAATGCCATAAATTATCTTTTGGGTCCTCAATCGATGTGAATTCAACATGTGGCATCGGAATATTATACTAGACGTATTCAACATTCCAGAACTTAAGTTCAAAACACGTCTAATACAATAAACCAACAACCACTGCTGCTGTGCGATCATCCGTATTCATGTAATGCATGTACACAGTGAAATGCATTGACTCAACACAACTCACTAGTGCTCGTAAGTTCTCGCCAGTCAACACAAAATTATCTCGACTGACGCTATCGTAATGATCTTCATACATGGCATCAATTTCCTTCTTGTCCAAATCCTTCAAAATCTCTCTCTCTCTTTATCACTATTATCAACAAATAGACACGGCAAATAGAGAGCTCAAATTATGGTACTCTTCCGCTCTCCGCCATTTTTATTCACCGATTTCGCTGGCTTTCACATATGAACAATTAATTGCCGACTAATTGATGAGAATACAACGGGTACCTGAATTGGTGTTCGTTTGTTTTTACGCAAGTCTCCAGTAAGCTTTTTACAGAATTTGGTGGTTTTTTTTTAATTATTATTTTTTTGATGCGAAATATCAAAAAAAAAAAGATATGCGGACAATATGTAACTAAACAGAAACGCGCGCGTGTTACCAGAAACAAACTTTTTTTTTTATTTCAATCGGTATTGTACAACAAAAGGTTTGCTTTGTCAAATAGTTTGGATGTAAACTTTTCTGTTCCAATTTCATGATTTTGTAAGTTCCCCTGGAAGGAAGTTCTAAATGAGTATTGCCATTGATCTGCTCACCCAACCGAAACAATGTTTACTCATTTATTTTGTACTTGCTCTCTTTTATCTCTGTTAAAAATGAACAATATTGATGTAAAAAATAAGACAGATTCGATAGAATTTCCAAGGTGACCCATTTTCGATTTCATCACGAAACATCACTACTTCTACTACATACTCTTTGACTATCCGTTAAACCCAAGACAATTATATGCAAATATTGTAAGGGTATTTTTTAGACACCCTGTATTGTGTCATAATAAAAGTCAGATGTTGTTTGACAACTCTACTGAATTATTTTTACCATAAATGTAAATTTGAAACTTGTGAAATGTTATTGACGCAAATAGTACAATTATTTCAATAAGACCTTTTCTATCCTTATTTTCCCCTGATTTTCGTGGTTTTGTATTAAAGGATATTTGCGTACTTAATAAATATATCTACATGTGAAGTAATTGTAACTCTTCAAATCATAAATATGGATTGAGCGAATGCATGTTTCCTGTGACAAAAACATGTTATTGTTTTTCTGTACATTTTTGAAATGTGTATAAAATATTTAGAACTATAAGATGCCACATAAGCGTTGTGTATAGATAAAAACTATGTCTAGTGTCTTTGTTACGCTTTTCACTGTTTAAAATACGACTCGATACAAGTGTGCATGTATATAATATTTAAGTAGCTGTATATTATTTATCGTATTTATAATATTTTGGCCTTTGAGTAATACTTTTACAATTTTACTTTTAGCCAATGACTAGAGGGAACTAACAAAATTTACAGACTTAACCTTAAGAGTTGCATCAACCCCCCCTACTGATGCCGCCATTCAAAAACTTACACCTGTTTTATCATAACGTTTGTTTTATTATAGGTAGCTACTTGAAAATTGACAAACCTATAGCTAAGAAGGTCACCTACACATA
>JXSR01S056669.1:192727-204895 GCA_000969725.1 Ophiothrix spiculata | reverse complement strand
CTGACACTTTATCCCCATATATTCCATAGCTCATTTGATTACCATTTCTCAATAGCCGCTGGTTAACGTTTCTTCGCTGATCACGTGATCAGTGGCTCCAATTAACGAGGACACACAAAGAATAGTCCTGCTCAAATATCGATAAATCCTGACGTACCCAAACTTTCGTTCTTGATGTGCGTGTTACGCTTAATCGCTCCAACGAGGACACACAAAGAATAATCCTGCTCAAATATCGATAAATCCTGACGTACCAAAAGAAATCGTTCTTGATGTGTGTTACGCTTAATCGGGTCCAACGTGTGCATCATTCTTCATGGTGTGTCCTCTTTTTTTGTCCACATATTACGTTACACAAAGTGGAACGTAGGCTAATTGGAGACATGTTTTGAATTCAGTTTCATCTCTGTTAATCTGTGATGTTACATTTAATTTGTTAAAGGCAAAGATCTATCGCTAATTCCAGTATGTCAAAAAGCAAAAAGAGACTCATTATAACATCGAGAAATAGCCTATGTTTGCAAACAGCGTAGAGAACAATGACCACTGTAGATGAGTGTAAAATTGACCTGTGTATAAAGCTGTGTATGGCCCGGGTACACATCAGACTTGGTGGTATCAATCCTTTGTATAAAGGCGACAAGATCATGTAGCATAACTGAAGATTGTCTAGCAATCCCTTTCTTTTATTATCAATGATATGATCCAATATATCACTTTTCATAGATAGGATGACAAAAAATAGAACTTGAAAACAAACAGATTTAATAATCCACTTTTCGGGTAATTATACTGTGGAATATCATTTTAAAGGTAACTGATCTTTATTTTACCATTAGCTTGTAAATTCGAAGTTAATTTCAAGCAAAGTCTTTATCTTTTAATAAAAATAGAAAGCATGATGTTTAATACGATTTGAAAGAATATGTTATGAACTCAAAACCTAAAATTTGGTCTGTTCTTCCTCGTGGCAGGAGAAGTTAGTCTATTTTAAAACCTCAATGTGTACACTTGAGCATACAGCTTAAATTTCTGTTTACCATTTTATCCAAAACTTACTGACCATCAACAGCAATACCAATTGATTAGTTACAAGAAAAATGATATTAGTCGGCAATAACACCAAACATTTCAGAAATTCAAGTCCCTGATTTACCGTTTACATATTTCTTCCTTAATCTGAGATAATCACTAACTATTCTGATTGTATATATTTTTACAGTTAGCGGCTTAATTTGTCCAGTTGGTCCAATTACGACAGCAACCCCGACTGCATCGTGGTCAAGACCAAGTCCAGTTGGATTCCCCAACATTAATGATATCAGTTATCGTTATCTTATACTAACACCACAACAAGTTGAAATATCGCCGACACAAAATGCCGATGGAACACTAACGTATAATAATTTTGGATCTGATACCACTACTGTAATGTCTCTTGCTAATGATACGCCAGGCAACTTTGCATCTTGCCAATTTACGGTGAATTATACGCCAGTCGGTAAGAAATAACAAAGTTATTCAAATGATAACTTTTTGATAAATAAGTGTAAACTGATTCACCAAATATGATATGAAAACAGAATAGAAGATTCATCGTGTCGGCTTTCAACCACGGTTCGTCATGTTCTTAGAAATAGATATTTATTCATTTTCTCGCCAAAATTTCATATTATACTTCATACTAAGTTGTATAACCTGTACAAATAACTAAATGTGTATTTTAGTCCATTCCCAAATTTGTATTTCACTTTGACTATAAGTTTCTTAATTTCAAACCAGTTTATAGGTATTTTATTTTACAAAATCAGAATTGAGAAATATGAGGACACTATACGTATTTCAAATTATTCTTTATGGTTTATCGACGATTTTGTCGTTTAACTTGTTCAATTTGTGCTGAAAATGATAGACAAACTATTCTTGATGTAAGATACCTCATTGGCAAATTTGATTTCAGTAATTACACAATTGTTTATCCTCTATTAGTATAGGAAAGTTTTTAATACCATCTGCGGTTGACATTTATACATACTGGAATATCCATATTTCTATCGGGATCGAACAACCTTGCAATGGGAACTTCCTAACGGAAGGCTAATAGTAGAGCGCCAATACCTATACACCTAACGTCGTTCGTGCAGCCGTAGTTTGCTATAAAAATAGTTATCAAAGCCACTTGGATAAACCATATTAGTAATTGTCGTAACCATAGCTAACTTAGTATCAAACTATGGTTCAATAACGCTTATTCTATTGGAAATGGCACTCTAGTACGTATAAGACCTTAATGCCAGACATTTTATCGCGTCAAATATCTGCTAGTTTTGTAACACAACATCCATGTTTCTTTCAGCGCCTACTATTACTTGTCCACCTGACCAGTTCATCTCATCCACTACCCCAGCACCAGTAACTTTCAATCCATCAATATCAGCTAGAGATTACAACAATATTCCGATCGATCCGGCCACTATTAACGTTTTAGGCAGTCAAAATGTCATGAATTTGAATACTAATAGTGGTACTTTTAACTTGGGTGTCACAACTGTGTTCGCGAATACTGCAATGGACGTTAATGGACTACAGGCAGACTGTTCTTTTACTATAACAGGTTTGTGTTCCTTCCTGTCTTAATTATAGTACATTAATTTCATTTACCTGATAGATAAATGTAAATTACGAACGCCCTTATGCAAATATCGTGTGATGAAAAAGAAAATAGCATCATTAACTTAACGACGGTTGAGCGGAAAGACTTTTTGTAGCAAATTATTAGTTTCATGTTTGAGATAATATTCTTTGTTTTGTTTTGTTTTCTTCAAACAGTTCTTGGCCTACAATGTCCTGATCCAATCAACTCTAACATAGCAACAGCAGAGTGGAATGCTCCAGTTCCATTGGGTTTCAATGGAGGTTTTGTAGGTATTACATATTCTTACAATGGCGGTGGTTTTACTCCTACTGAAATAGGAAATGGGAGACTGCGTTATACCAATTTCCCTACAGGGACGACGACGAGTGTCCGGGCAACAGCAAGTCATAGCAGCGGCAATGTTGCTACCTGTGTTTTCCCGGTAACCGTGGCAGATCCTGTTGGTAAGTATATAATATCAGTATGTGTGCTCATTTTTCTTAAAATGATGCTAACTTACCAAGTAAAAATGGTTGAAGGTCGATAATTATTCCCATGTCCGACGCCCAATGTAAAAGCTCAGCAGCTTCATGATGGTATTCAATTATTGGGTAAATATGTATTGAAGATAAATCGAAAGACTTAAAGTACCCAGTACCCATTTTGTTCTGTGTTAACTTCTTAAAGAACATCCACATATACTTCAACTTAGCTAAATGTACGTACTCTCAAAATTCACTACTTGCACGAAACTTATCTCTCGAAAGCTGATGCTTCTTACAATGATCTAACTTACCCTCTGCCTTTTGTATTCTATTTGCCTCGATCTGGCCTTCTCTCTGGTAGAGAAGAACTTTTTTGAACAAGCTAAGTTTACATTTTAATGCCATATCTCTCAAACTAAAATGAATTTGGAGATGAAGTTTTGGATTTATAATTAGAAAAATATGATATTAATAATGTACTACTTCCGATTAAGCCCTGGTGATAAGAATATGATCAGAACCTATACCATAAACGTATATTTTTTCCATTTTAGCGCCAGTAATCACGTGTCCAGACAACCAGGTGTCGCCAATTTCTCAGGTGTTCTTCACACCAGCAACAGCTCAAGATATTCTGGGTAACAATGTTGCCATCAGTTCCTATGTAGCTAATCCGACCACTACCTTGAACACAGCCAGCATCCCATTCAGTGGGAATTTCCAACCAGGAAGGACAACAATAACAGTCACAACAGAACCTGATTCCAATCAATTAACTAGTCAGTGTACTTTCACCATATCAGGTAAACACCAGTCCGTTTTTAGACAATGTTGGTACTATTAAACAGTGAGTAAATGTCCATCAATCCTACATATTATTGGAACTGTAGTTTGTTCATGCATCGATCACTCTGCAAAGGTCAAAGTTCATTTAATGCACAGATGCCAGTTATTTATATGCGAAGAAGGCATTAAAGGTCATTAAAAAGACCCTCGGCATTCATCGCGGTAATTACTACAAGATGGACTAAAGACCCGTATGTTTGAGTCTTAAACAAGACGAGCAGAAACTGGACAGTATATGTTCGTTTGTTCAAATATGGTATGAATATTCATATCACTTGCATTTCATCTTGAAGTAATATCTTAAAGCTTATAAAGTATAATAAACAACAATGTCATGTTTGTTTTGTTGAGGTAAAAATACTTACATATTTTCTCTTTTTCAGTTATTGATTTACAGTGTCCTACGGTCAACAATGTCCAATCATCAGTAGTTGTATGGGACAGTCCAGTTACTTTAGGCTTCCCAAACATTGACAATGTGATCATTTCATATACCTATGCCAGCAATGGAAATCCATTGTTCCCGGCACCAACTCTTCTTCCAAGTGGCCAGTATCAGTTCCAGTTTAACCCAGGTACCACACAGTCTGTCAGAGCTACAGCTGCCGATAGCGCAGGAAACAGCATCACTTGTGAGTTTGTTGTAACCACACCGCCAGGTAAGCCATCTCACATTTCGCACAAGCTAATAGAAATGAAAAGCCATTGTGTCCTGCGTCCAGCTTATTGTCCCTTTTTAAATTGCAGTGGAAAATAGAACAATGTGGGATACAGGGCCGTTTTTTGCGTACATCACTTAATAAGCAATGATAAAGCAAAATTCAGTTGAAAATTAACACAAATTAATTATCGAGTGGAAACCACTTTTTTCCAGTGTTTTAACCAGAAATATCTTTTAAAAAAATTGCTGAAGACATGTACGAAAAAAAACCATCACGTGCAGGCCGAAAGGATAGTTATGTTTACGTTATGCCGGTGAAAACCTTTTAAGTTCTCAAATCAAGTAATTTGACATCCGCACACCGCACCCAGTGCACATTTGGGTGCGCGACATGACGTGACGACTTGTTTGAGAAGCAAAGATTCTATAGTAATATCAGATCAACTCCTTCTTTGATATGGATTGAAACAAAACGATCGCGCAATTCAAGCAAGTTGTATATATGCCAACCAACGATTTTGGCATGAACGCAGTACGAGCAGATGTAGGTGACGGTCTGGGCAATTCAGATTTCTGTAAATTCCCTGTTAGCATGGTTAGTGGTGAACGTACCTTGCCAAATATTCGTAGCATTTCTTCAACATGGTTGATCTCACATGTTTAAAATTTGTCACAATGTTAAATATCCCGTGCTGTGTTTAAAGGAAAGCGTATTGTACAATAATCATTTTTTTTTTTCATTTTACTTAGTAAATTGCTTTTTGCTAAATTTTTCAATATATCATGGAAAAATATTTAGCAAAATACGTTTGCTTCCAGCATATATAAGGATATTTAACTTTATTGTTATTATTTTGTGAGATATATCCTTTCTAATACTCTTTTGCATTTGTGATTCACAATTCAGAATATATTTCATACTGATGGCTGCACTATTTTATTTATATTTTCAATTCAGCTGACATAATATGCCCTTCTGGACCTTTCACAATAATGAGCAATGAGCTACAAGTAGAGGGTCCAATGGTTACAGGTTTTGGCAGCAGTGCGTTAGTAACATACACCAGTAATGGAAGACAGCTGGGGACGTTCATCGCTGGAACACCTAGAGTCGTACTTATTGGTCTTGAATTGGGCGTCAACTTAGTACGAGCAGAGGTAGATGACGGTCTAGGCAATTCAGATTCCTGTGAATTCCCTGTCATTGTTGAAAGTAAGTTTAAATTCTGTATGATTATCAAATTATAACGTTTCAGAGCTGTTTTGATTAGCAGAATTGGCTAAAACATTTAAAGTTTTTAAAATTTGAAATCACAGTCACATGTATACCACAATGAATGACTCTTGGTGATACTCTGGAATAGTGCATTAACAATCTACCGTACATTCATACATATTTGTAATACCATGTTAAATGCGGTAGTAGATTTGTGGAACCCTGAGTCATAGATTTACCCACGGATTTCAAGTGATTCTGGCATTTTGTCTTGCAGGACCTGTATATGGACCTTGGGGAGCATGGAGTGAATGTTTTACGGTAGCAACCACGTGTCAACAAACACGTGAAAGAAATTGCAATGATCCAAATACTAACGACAACATCCAGTGCGAAGGATTACCTTTTGAACAACGAGAATGTCCCTTCGGATCATGCGGAGGTAACTTATAAAAGAGAGAATAATTTATAACATTTTGACCAGCGGACTCCTCATAACTTATCTAGTATCTTTTCTGTCAAGTAATTTTAACTTAACAGTAATAGTATTTGCTATTCTTAATAATGATGGTTAACCTGAAGTGTTCGCAATAAAAGAAGAAAGAATGAAAGAATGTTTGGTATAAGTGCCTATCTTTGGTATGTGGAAATTGTAATAACGCCATGAAATACCCATTGTTACCGGAAAACGGTTTTATTTTCTATACTTTATTGTGTGAATTTAGTGTTATATTTAGTGTTTTTATCATTTTAAGGATGATGTAGAATATCCATAATTATATTATTGCGCATTTTTCCCTTTCAGTGGCTACCTGGGAAACCTGGAGTGCATGGAGTCAGTGCAGCCTGACCTGTAGCACGGGGGCCAATGTTGGGACACGATCACGTACACGAACATGTAATGATCCAATCCCTGGAGATACTGATACATGTAGGGGCAATTCCCTAGAAACTGAGCAGTGCAATACTAACCCCTGCGTAGGTAAGTCGTGTTGAAGGTTGCTCCTTCTGTTCAAGAAGGTATGCAAAACAACAATATTCTGCATATATGTGACCGACCATCCCAAACCAGCCGTAAATGCCACCTCTTGTCATTTTCACTTTTTTAATTATTTGCAAAGACCATGCTTTAAGGGTTAAAATGACACTTCAATGAACTTCATACGATTTCCAGAAGTCTAATATAAATGCGTTCAACGATCAGTAAGTCCTATATTTTCTGTCGATTGTCTTAAAAATATACAAATTTATTTCACATTTTGTATCATTTTCTTGAAATGAAACTTTGCTGGTATTTTGTAGTAAGCACAAAGATTGTGAGTCTGTCAGAAAATCAATTTCGGCAAATTATCATTAGTATTTTCACCTGTAGCGCAAAATACATTTTCTGGCATTTACGGCTTATACGGACTGGACAGCCACATATTATAATATTGATACTTAGTTTGCATATTTTATGCTAGAATCACAAGTGATTTTATTTAAATCCTAGGCACACAACCTTAATGCTATGAAGGTGGTCTAACAGAATTGAAGATTGCCATTTGAATCCATTTTTAATATATGCAAATCAGGTACTTAATTTCCAAGTATCAGACTGAAACCGCATGAATCAACCTATGAGATACAGCAAAAAACATTTTCAAGCTATCAAAAATAGTGCATACACTCACACCTCCCCTCTATACAACACCCCTCCCCAAATTTATATACCGTGCTTTATCACTCAGTAGATAAAAATACAACAATTTCAATGGTCAAAAAGGATATGTCCGTATTGCATAAGATTTCAAAGTTCTATGTGATACGAAATCCTCTATGTGATACGAAAATGTAGTGCCCTGCAGCTCTTTTACTAGTCAAACTGGTATTACTTTGAACGGATAGTTGTATTACGAAGCCCACACTGTTGTTATGCGTGCGCGACTACGCAATAACGATAGAAACGACGCGCATAGCTGTAAATCAAGCCAGGGAAACTATAATCTAAAATTGATTGCAATGTTATAAGAACGTATAAGTGTCTATAGCACCTTTTTTTTTTATAACGTCGGTTCAATATCCTCGCCTGAAACGGTTATTGACCAAATATCCTCGCCTGAAATAGCAGTTGCAATTGACCCGATCATCAGGTCAATATCCTCGCCCGAAATGGCTATAGACCCGATCATCAGGTCAATATCCTCGCCGGAAATGGCTATAGAATAATAATAATAATAATAATAATAAAACCATATTTGTGAGCGCAAATAACATAAAAACATCTCAATGCGCTATGAAAACATACAAAAGAAATGGAAAAGAACAAAAATTACACAGTGTAGGCAGAGTTGAAGAGGAATGTTTTAAGCTGACCCTTGAATTGATTAATCATTGTTAATGGTTGGCAAGCTACGGACATGGGATGGAAGAGTATTCCATAGCATTGGGGCAGCGACAGTGAACGAACGCTCACCATATGTCTTGGTGCGTGGGTTAATGACCATGAGATGATTATGTGGTCGTACACTGCCAGCCCTAAGGCTCCTGGGTTGTACATAGGGCCTGATAAGCTCAGTTACGTAAGCAGGTGCAATGCCATGGAATGCTTTATATGTAAGCAGAATAATTTTGTAATTTATTCTTTGTTCAATTGGTAGCCAATGTAGCTGGTCACGGAGGATTGGGGTTATGTGGTCACGTTTCCTAGTGAGAGAGATTAAACGAGCAGCCATATTTTGGACTCTTTGGATTTTGTTAATTTCTTTTTGAGGAAGGCCGAATAGAAGTGAGTTGCAATTATCAATCCTGCTGATTACAAATGCCTGGATGAGTTTTTGAGTGGTGGGAGGATCAAGGAACTTCCGTACCTTGCCAATTTTGCTAAGAGCAAAGGTAGCAGAACGACACAGATTATTGACATGTTGGCTCATTGTTAGATGTTAATCAAATATAACACCGAGATCTTTAACATGGTTAGTCACTTCAACAGAGGACTCACCAACATGTATGGATGGAAACTGCCTTGGAGAAGCGAAACGAGAAGTAAAATGCATAAGTTCGGTCTTGCTATCATTAAGAACGAGAAAGTTAGATAACATCCAAGCCTTAACATCCCTTATACAATTTTCAATTTTTTCAGTGGCAAGATCTTGATCATTAGCATTAAGACTTATGTACAATTGGGTATCATCTGCATACTTCATACAGGATAGACCATGTCTAGTGATGATACTCTCTAACGGGGCCGTATAAAGAATAAAGCAAATTGGTCCACATACGGACCCTTGAGGCATACCATAATCAACCTTCACAGGCGAAGATTTTACATCATCAATCAAGATACTTTGACTTCTATCTTGAAGATATGTCAGAAACCAATTGAGTGCAGAGCCTCCGACACCATAGCGTGATTGGAGGCGATTAATAAACAATGTATGGTCTATGGTGTCGAAGGCTGCTGATAAATCCAGGAGGACTAAGATACTCTCACCGCCTTGTTTATCAAGATTCATAAGAATATCACTGTAAACACAAGTTAGTGCTGTCTCAATGCTATGAAACTGTCTGTAAGCCGACTGAGAAGAAGCTTTCCCAAAAACGACAAGTTTGAGATAGGCCTATAGTTTTTAAAGACTTCAGGATCAAGGTTTGGCTTCTTCAGAATCGGTGTTACAAGGGCAGATTTCAGGGCACTAGGAAACACTCCTGATTTTAGAGACATATTAACATTGCTAGCAATATGAGGTAATAGTAACTCCAGATTGTCTGAAATCAAACCGGCAGGAAGTGGATCAAGGGAACAAGATTTTATTTTTGATCCTTTTATGACTTTTAAGATATCGCTATCAGACATGTGACAAAATTGAGAGAATGTGCTACTACACTGTTCTTCAGAGTGTTTTTTGATCGTCTGATTCTCATTCATGTTAAGACGAAGAGTCTTAACCTTCTTGACAAAGTATTCAGAAAATTCCTGAACAAGACATGATCATCGGGTCAATACCCACGCCCGAAATGGCTATAGAGCACGGGACTCGTAATATAGAGGTTGTGGGTTCGAACCCCGGTGGCGGCACTACCGGTCAGAACATGGCTCCTTGTTTCCTTGGGCAAGAAACTTTACTCTAATTGCTCCATGGTTCGGAAGTCACGTTAAGCCGTTGGTCCCCTGTGCGAATGCTCCTTCTTGGGGCGCTGCATACAGTGTATACCTGATGGTGGTGAGTCTATCATCGGGTCAATATCCTCCGTCAATACGCCTATAAAAAATATAAAAATACCCATTTTCAAAGCTTTTTCCTGGCATTTGCAATTTGTTTGCTATCAACATACGTTTGTTCTCATGCAATACGAAAAATATTAATGGTTTGGGTTCTTAGAATAAAAAAAGAATGCTAGATTGTTCCTGTTAATAATTGTGTCATGTAAGCTTTCTCTAATTGATATATATCACCTGCTTTATTTTTTGATATTCACTTACTAATTAAAAAATCATTCATAATGATGAAGTATGACAACCACGTATTTTAATGTCTTTTACAGAGTGGACCCAATGGACTCTATGGACCGAATGTAGTTTACCGTGCAACGGCGGGCTTCGTACCAGGGAGCGAACATGTCTTGATGAGTCTGGACAAGAACATCCCTCGGCTTTGTGTGGAACTGGAAGCACTGATGAGGTCGAGCAGTGTAATTTGCATACGTGTCCACCAGGTAAATATTTGGTAGTGAATGTGTTCAAGATCGTTTACAGGTGTCGTGAAATACATAAATTCTGTACAACTTCAAAGTACAAAACAATGTGTTGAAATTGATTCGAAAAATCCGTTACATGCCATTGTAAAAAGTGTTAATAAACTACGCTTTCCCCTAACGAAACTTGCAGTCATATGATTAAGCCATTTCACTAACCGGGAGAGGCGTAGAAATTGCAATTGCATCTTCCAGTCGTTAATACGTTACGGAGGTACTGACGTCATTTGTAACATATTAGGCCAACACGTGCGATCTGGTTCCAAAGAAATGTTCATGCCGATAGCGGTTCCAAACAACGTACGTACACACAAAATGGCATTGATGACCTTCTTGTCTTTCATAAGACTCTTTTCCAAGTTGGAATACCGTACCACACTAGAAACAGCACATCACCAATGTTTAAATCATCCCTGCTCTTCTCACCACATAACTTCGGTTGACGAAAAACATTCTTAAAATTTATCTTTTCAGATCCTGTATGGTTAGCTTGGTCACAATGGACTGATTGTTCAGAAAGATGCGGTGGTGGAATTCAAAAAAGAAGTCGGGTTTGTAGTGACCCCATACCGACAGACAGCATACGATGTGAAGGACAGGTGGATCCATCTGGTAGACAAGATGAAGTCAGACCTTGCAACATAGATGCCTGCCCAGGTACATAATATTATCTGTAACGCATTAAATAGTGTCACCATTTAACACAACTATAATAGTTCAGTTAAATATATGGAAAAGTTCAAAATAGTCGGTCTCCGTATATTTTTTTTGCAACGAAACATCTGCTCATGATGTCACCAAATGAATTGCAGCAAAGGAAAAGTATTGACCGCAATCGAACATTTGATGACATGAAGCACACAAACACAACGTGTTGCTTTGCTACATATGTCTCATGTTGAGAAAATGTTACATCAGACCTGATCAAAAAATATATTACAAGAAAGCAAGTAGTATATAACACTCTACCAAAAAGTGAAATGTTATACACTAGGTAATTTGATACATGGAATACGTAAAGCTCAATTACATCCCTCAAGTCTGATACATGAATGAAATGTTTGCTCCGCGAAATAGTTAAATATACGAAATGCTATACTAGATCCCGTAAAATAGTCTGATACACATAATGTTATAATCCACTCCATCCAGTGGCATAGCCAGGTTTTCGAAAGAGGGGGAGGTGTGGGGGGCACAAAATGAAGATCCGACAGAATTGTATTGACCATGCGCGGAGCAAACGAAGGGAGCGGAGCGAATAACGGGTTTGGCCCCTGGTGGTGGGGGTCAAGGTGGCGAAACTCCCGGATGCTCCGGGGTTTTAGCTATTTGACACACTGCAGGAAACTTATTGAAATATTTTTGGAATTATGTAGTTATAATGGTGCCAAAATGCTGTGAAAATCATCTATATAATGAGGTAGTTTTTGCAGAAACCGACATTGGCAGGCGTTGCCTAGGCCGCCCGGACCAAACGACTGTTTATGCGGTATCGGCTCAACTTTACCGACGGGCGCTTTTTTATCCGACGGACGGTCAGTAAAGGGGGGGGGGGGCCCCTCCTCTAGCTACGCCACTGCCGGGGTACCCC
>JXSR01S056669.1:168915-183641 GCA_000969725.1 Ophiothrix spiculata | reverse complement strand
CAAAAATATGGAATGATCTGCCAAAAAACATAAAGACTGTACAACAAATTGGACAATTCAGTTGAAACTGAAAAGCCTTTATTAAAATCTATTTTCCGATATTTTCAAATTCCAGCAACAACTTTATTTCTTACCTCAATGTCTGTCTTCATTGTTGCACAATAAATGACCAAATGATGCAATCATAACTTTTATTCCTTTTACGTTAACGTTGAATTACAGCTTTGATCTATGACTACTTCCATATTTCTCTCTAGCCTCGCTTTGACATTGCTTCTGGTGGGGTGTATGTGAGTGGGGTGTGCGGTATGTGAGTGCCTTGTGTGATTTATAACATTTTTTCTTGTTTTCTTTGCTTTATATTTGCTTTTGTTAGTAAAGTAGTTTTTTGGTGTTTTTTAATGTTAGGTGGCACAACTATTTTACAGGCTCTTGCTTATCGTTGTGCCTCCTCCATCTTTGTTTCTTTGTGTTTGTTTGATGGAAAATAAATAAATGAATTTAATTGGCATAGTGTATTAAGGAAAGTTTCACTAACAGACAGCTGTACAGCGCTGTTCTCTACTAGTTTATCTCAATATTTTACAACATTATGTATAATAAAATCTTCTTAAAACAGAATGGAATGAATGGAATTCTTATGGTCAATGCTCTGTCACATGCGGCGGTGGTACAAGTCAACGAGTCCGTACTTGCTTTGATCCGGATCGATCTGATACGGCAACGTGTAAAGGTGAAAGTGTAGGAGTCGACCCGGTACCATGTGGCACTGAACCTTGCGACGGATCGGGTAAGAATCGTTTTTCTTTATTTTCCAGTCTGATCATCACAGAGACAGACTGACTATTTACTTTATAATAATTATTGTAAATATTCACCGGTAAACATACAGATATTGAATTTTCAGAATAGGGAATTCAACAAACTAGTATTTTATAAACACTGCCTGTTTGCGTGAATATACCTATTGTACACGCTTTCGAGAACAAATTCTCAAAATCGTACTTTTACGTTACCAGTGACTTAAACATAACATCTGGGCATATATTTTTGTAAGAAATATACGGAAATACTCTTCGTCCGTTACACGGGTCACTGAGCAATAAGCCTGTAGTGTTCAATTTGAAAACAGCACCGCGATTTTGAAGCTTTTGTCTTTAAAATATAATATTTTGCTTGACGACGTGTGTTTAAAAAATGGGTGGTTTCAATTTGAAATGTCGTAAAGAATGTTTTAAATTGATGGATAATACGTAACCAAATATTCATATTGATATGTTCAGGTATTTACATGTCTATCATCTGACTACTTTGAAACAAACAAAAAAAGTTCATGAAACTGACTAAAACTATATACCGTACTTTTCTATTTAGAAGCATAGGTGCCTCTAAACGGGAACAAATAAATTCCGGACAAACGGGATAGCGCCATCCTTGATTTAACTACTGTTTATTAAGGATACGTGAATAAACTTGCGTTTTTCTCGATCTATTGAAAATCGTCTATCAAGGTCGGCCTGTCATGAATAATCGATTTGATTGTCGTGGTATTTATCAATGTTTTTAAACAGGTTATTCCTCATTTATTGAGTGATTGTGAACAAGTGTATTAATAATAATGTGATCTATATTTTTTCAGTAACTATATCAGTCTGCAACTTGCATTTTTTTCTCAATTCATTTATTTATTTGTAAACCTACAGGGTTTAATTGGGCAGGTTTATTTCTTTTTGGTTGGACGGTCCTTGAGGTAATTGCAGTGATAGGGCATTATCACGCTTAAAGGCTCTGTCAGACATCACCGTATTGAGCAAAAGGTATGAATAGCGTACCTTATCCCACTATTGTTTGGCTGTATTCATTGTTGTTCGTCATATGTTCGTTAGAAGTACGTTCAATACGTTATTAATACGGTTTGTCCTTTAAGTATACGTCCAACTCGTTATCCACACGGTGGTTGTCCGTTTGGCACACGTTCAGTATGTGAAACGTTTGTACGTTACTCGTACGTTTTGGTTCTATACCAATGGATGTTAGCTGTTCATTCCAGTTGTACAACCTCTGTAAACTGGCAAACATTTGAAGATCTCCATTGGACGTTTGTCGTATCTTAAGCGTTTTTTTAAATACAATCTGAAATACTTACAAAATTTTCAAAATGACAAAATTTCTAATAACTTGATCAGAAGTGTGTGGTAAATGAATTGCAAAAACACTGAAACGCAAATGAAAAATTAAATGGAGATATAATTTGATAAATAAAAAGATGAATAAATAAATAAAGAAACAGGCCCTAAATACATTTAAAAAATAATAAAAACTAATTGATAAATTTTACGCTAAAACTCAGAATGGGACTCGAACGTAGATGTTCCTCTCTTGACAATGTTCAAAATCTATACCACTAGACCAAGCAAGGAAGAGATATACATGATGACTTTTCAATCCCTATATTTTCGCATTAGCGGAATAAATCTCATAGTATGCGTAATCAAAGCTACTGTATTGAAAGCATGTTAAAAATAGAACTGCCTCGTGAATATGATGATGCAATTAAGCTCTGCAGGTACAATAGTTGCGCAATAAATCACTTTGCAAGTTATCTATGAATAAGTAACCCAAGCTTGCATCAAATCCCTAATTAGATCAATGGTCTCAGATGATATGTTGGTACCCCAGAAACCATGGTTCGAATCCTACCCAGCCCTATATCAACATTTTTGTTTTTTTATTCGTTTTTTTTCTTTATTCCTTAAAGAAATTTACAGAGTAAAATTAAGGATTACAGACCTATGACGGAATCAATTTCAGCTCTTATCTATAGAAGTCCATATAAAAATTGAAACGACTAAACAAATATTTTGAAACACCAAAATACAATATACAGAATTCAAAGCTGAATTCAAAAGGTAACTCGAACTTCCAATCAATATAATAGGTGCAAATTAAAGTCTGCCTGACCGTTCCAAATGATTTGAGTTTCAATTCGTTTCAATAGACCAAGCAAAACATTATTTAACGTATCCTTAATAAGCAGCAATTCAATAATGGATGGCGCTATCCCGTTTGTCCGGAATTTATTTGTTCCCGTTTAGAGGCACGTATGCTTCTAAAGAGAAAAGTACGGTATTAACTTGTTCCCACCTTTCCTTGACGCAATTGTTGATAATTGTTCTGGCATAACTCTTTCAGTGGCTGCCTGGAGTGCGTGGTCTGCGTGGACGGGCTGTAGTCAAAGTTGTGATTATGGCCTTCAACAACGTGTAAGAACATGTTATGATCCAGATTTAACAGATGATGAAACTTGCACAAATGGTGACCGTTCCGATAGCAGAGTTTGCAACATACAAGACTGTGTCCGTAAGTTTATATCGAAACAGGAATAGGAAAAAAAATGAAGAATAAAACAATGGAAACCGTTTCTTTTTAAACATTAAACCATGAAAATGAAACGTGCATTCCCAAATTAAGAAAAAAGTCGTCATCAAGTTACAATGGTGTCTCTAAAGTAATGAAATTGTCGACTGTAAAGAACATCCATTGGTAAACAATACTGTATATCTCGCATGAAACTATGGTTTTATTCTTGTAAACAATTTTAACAACCTACATTCATATGATTATGAAAATAAAATTTTGGAACAAATTCGATGTCTTGCAAGTATGTGCAATTATTGGTTTTTTTTGTCGGTCACCTATAAGAAGTTAAAATGCTGCAATTTAAGAAAATAACTTAAAATAGGTAAAATTGTGATTTTTATTAGAGAACAGTCATTGTGGATTTAAAAGAAAATAGTCTTCAATGTTGTGAGATGCAACTGAACATCCATCAGTAAATAAAACTATTCTGTTATTTGTTTTAGATCCAGCATGGAATGAATGGCAGCCTTGGTCATGTAGTGTGACATGCGGTGGTGGTGATCGAGCTCGCTTCCGTACTTGCATCGATCCGGATCTAAACGACGAAGAGACATGCTTGGGACAAAATATCGAACAAGATCCATTCCCATGTAATACACAAGCCTGTCCTGGTGAGTATCAATGTAATTCCGGGGTATTCTCAAATGGCTCTGTCGGGTTTTAGCAACAGAGGATATCGGCAAACTGGACACATACATCTTTATATAATATTTCATGTAGAACTAAATTTGGGATACCGAATTTAACTCAACAACTTGCTATAACTAAAAAGTGCGCAACCTTGGACAAAATCCTTTAGAGGGTATCAATATCTACCCAAATCAAACCCAATTAGCCACCCATCAATGTAACATAACTTTGACATCTTAAGCATGGTGATGCGTTATCCATGTTAATACATCCGTTAATACTCACCATTAATCTTCCTAAATCTGTGAATATGCACTTGAAACGCAAGCCATATAAATGTCAATGTGACAGCCCCTGTAATACCTAAATGAATAATATGCACATTTTAGCTACACTAATTTCCTCGTTTTTAAATATCTTTTAGCCTTACAATCTGAAAATATATAATAAATAATAATAATTTTACAATTTCAAGAACTAAAACCCCCGCACATTTATTTCCTTGGAATGTCAAACTAATTTGCCACCTATTTTGTATTTCTAATATCTATCTATACCACAGTACCACATTGGGCCCAATGGACTAATTGGTTAGCCTGCAGTGTGTCATGTGCAGGCGGTACCAGACAACGTATTCGTGAATGTGTAGTTCCCGAGGGTTTGCCACTAGGCTCCTTCTGTTCAAGCGGTGACGATCGCCAACCAGATGCACAGCCATGTAACCCTCAAGAATGTCCAGGTAGGTGCAGTGACATAAGTAAAACAAATCTACTGACAAAGGTCAAGAAACGTATAAAGCCCATGATATACTATAGCAAGACTCAGCTAGCGTCTAGCTAGACGTAATGAAGTCGCTAAGGTTCGAATTATTTTAACTTGCTAGCGTCTGGTTAGCGTCTTCGAAGCGTCTAAAATCAAACCACACGCTAGCTGCGTTTTGCTAGTATATTATGGGCTTAAATGTATACCACTTGAACTTCAATGATACACTAATTTTAATTGAATTCTGAAAGCAAATAATAGTCATCGGAGTAATGATATATCTCAATATCTGTCATTTTCTACTCAGTAATAATTCCACCGTTATGGAACCAATGGGGAGCATGGACTACTTGCACTGTCACATGTGGTGGAGGTATCCGAGAGCGTGAGAGGGAATGCGTTGATCCTGATACTACGGATTTCATCTTATGTGATGGAGCGGGATCGGAACGTGATCCTATCTTGTGTAACTCAGAAGCATGCCCTCCACGTAAGTGTTACAAAATGATTGGAGATAAAATCTTGTCGCTGTATTTCACGAAATTATTTCATATAGCTATAGATTCAATGTCATATATATTTATCTAAAAGGGGTGGTGCAAGGAATTAAATATCAATGTTAAATAATTATTGTCTATTTCATCTTAATATTTTGCTGGGTAAGCACATGCATACTACCAGGCACACTTTTGATGTGACGATTTGTCTTGACGCCGACGTCAGCAATCACTCTCCCTTTTTGTGTCTGATATCAACATAAAAAAACAATTTATTAATACAGTCAAAATAATTGTTAGACGTTATCATAATAATCACAAATGACGTGAGCTTAGATTTGGCTGGTTAGATTGGATAAGCATTATTTCAAAGAAATTTGTCAGCATATTTTCTGAACACAATATTGTAATACAACAGATATTGATTTAAATTGCCAACTTATGATTTCAGCACCATCTTGGCAGCAATGGAGCACTTGGGGACAGTGTTCCGCATTATGTGGAGGCGGACAACGTGTCCGTACGAGGACATGTGAAGACCCTGTACCCAATGATGGATTCTTCTGCAATACTGGTAGTTCAATTGACTCAGAGGACTGCAATGCAATGGATTGTGCTGGTATGTAATGACTAGCTGAGAATATAGACACTCAATTTTAAAGTTTGGACCTGTGGAAAAAATCAGGCCGAAATTCATAAATTTATGTTGTGCTCCTCTTTTTATTTAGATCAAAAGTAGGTGTGGTTTTAACATGCATTT
The DNA here is from genome assembly GCA_000969725.1 of Ophiothrix spiculata. Taxonomy (NCBI): domain Eukaryota; kingdom Metazoa; phylum Echinodermata; class Ophiuroidea; order Amphilepidida; family Ophiotrichidae; genus Ophiothrix; species Ophiothrix spiculata. The sequence goes on along the minus strand of JXSR01S056669.1, from coordinate 177,572 downwards.
GTTTACTTCATGTTTTATATATCATAGACAATTTGCGCAATGTGCACGTGGGTGATTCTCATTAATAAGTGGTAATTAAGGGAAAATTGCAGATGGGCAATCGAAATTGATTAGTAGATCCGTAGAAAAGTTTTCACTAATGTACAATGTAATATTCTATATTCTACAGCATGGAGTCCTTGGAACTCATGGGGCTCATGTTCATTAGATTGCGGTGGTGGAACCAGACGACGAGAGCGTACTTGTAATAAAATTGATTCTTCTACCAGTTGTGCAGGTGGCAATTTTGAGACGACTGACTGTAATCCAGATAGTTGCCCAAGTAAGGAAAATAATTTAAATAAAAACAACATTTTTATAGCATATGACTTCTGGGAAATGTACGTTAACATGTGTTTTGCAGCAATTGCAATTTCGCTTTTGTTTGTTTGTTTTAAGGAAAAGCACTTTTAATTTTACCATGGCTTTTCGTTTCTCTAAACATGTTCGTTTCATGTTGATTTAAGAGAAAAGACGGAAGTTAAGGTCCAGTTGAGTTGCATTCACTATGTCCCATTTGTGTTGTCATGACTACCACTATATGGATCCTACGATATTCAAGCACTCACAATTTAAACTGTTGCAAGACCGACATTGATTCAAAAACTCTTCGGTTATTTCTTTGACTAATATTGAAGCTTGACGTCCGTATATCTCTGGCACATAGCTCTTTTTCTGAAATAGCAACAGTTTATGACAGGATGAATCAAACGAAAGCCCAATTCTGCATTCAATGTTTTGACAACAGTTTTGACCACCGGATTGCCATGTTAATGAAATAAAACGAGTGTTTTATTGAAATACTTGATTGAGAACTGAATTTTAAGATTCCTGTAATACGTGATTTTAATAAAAGGGATTATATAGTTATTCATCAATGTTTATATCATTGACTGGAATGTTGGAGTAGCTACCGTTTGGTTCATATATTATAATACAATTTAACAAATATATACTTAGTCCTCATCCCTTATACCGCTCTATTTTCCAATAGGTGATGGTCCCAGTATTGCTCTCATTGTTGGCCTTGCTGCTGCCGGAGCCTTGCTACTTGCCATCATTGCCGCTATAGTGTGTTTGATTTGCTGTAGACGAGCTTCTAAGACCACTGTGGTAAGTCAATTATTGTTATATTTGAATCACAACAAATATTTCTTTGTTCATGTACATCAATATTGAAATTGGTTGCCAGTGAGTGCTAGTCCATCTAGATCATGGACCTTGCCAGCGAACGCGAAGATGAACCGACGGCGCTCGCTTGTGAGGTTCATCTAGATGGACTAGCAAGTGCTAGTGACCGAACTGTCAAAATACGTAAGCTTACTCCATATGCCTTTCTGAATAATTCAATGGATTTTGTTTAAATACAGTTTGCCCAAAAATAGTTATATTAACCCTTTTCACAAAGGTAAATCGTTCGATGTCTCGTCTTATTTTTTACTTTTATAAATATGCATTTACCTTACCGTCTAGGTATAGTATAATGTGGCGAAAGTCTCAAGAGCATTAAATATTCCAAATGTTAACTATTGTAAGTATATAGAAAGAAAATCATCAGTCCACCATAAACCCCTTAATTTAAATCGTTCATGAAATTTGCCCATACAGGTGTACAATGATGAACCACTACCACCAGTCTATCCCCCTACACCATCACCACCAAGATCTCCTCCAAGACCGCGGAAGAATTTGGATCAATTAGAACTCATTGACAGACCAAGGCCTAGATCAGAAGTGCGCTATGTAACTAGGAGAGAGCCAAGAGTGAGACCTGTTTACCTTGAAGATCCAGTACGGATTGCTCGAACTGTCACGGTCCGACCTGGTTATGATCAGGGTGCAGGCTCAAGATATGTTTTAAGCTCAGGAGGGGGTCCAAATTTGACCCCGCTTTATGATGGTGGATATGGGATAAGAAACAATAGTTATATGTAAGACGTTAGTGCACTATATAGATAAGATTATTTTAGAATTTATTAATTTGAAAGACCAGTACTATAATTCCATGTTATTTTGTAAAACGTTTGTCTTTAAAGGACAAAGAGATGAGCATATGTGGGATGCTCCGGCAAAATGAGGGGAAAGTCGCGATTTTCAAAAATGAGTTTAATACATATTTGAATTATTCATATTCTCAGCTTTACATGATATAATTTGTCATACTTTCGCTTATCAGATTAGTTTATGCGACCATGAAAGGTGATTCAGAAAGTAAAAAATAGTCAGAAATCGACGTTGAAGTATAAGCACTATGCACCATTGAACATGGTAACTAATCATTAGCCTACATAGAGAAACACCCCATATATGTGGGGAAAACAATAACATCTATTATATCCGGTTGAAAAACTTGTCAAAACTGAACCAGACATTTCTTAATGCAAATTGTACAGAACGTTTAGAATATGTTGATAAAACTGTGAAAATTAACATTTCCAGGTAATTTATGTTGCCCAAATTTTACATATACTTATAATATTATCTATAAATGCGATTCACCAATATTTCAGTAGCTGTTTTCTCAAAACCAACAAGTACGACTTTCCTCTCATTTTGCCGGAGGTACCCCTCATATGATACTGTGATGGGTCCTTCTGATCATCACTGATTCTGCCTGGAGTGTACAGTTCTGAACCATTGTGAACATAAATTTTAAAATTTTATAAGAGTCGTTAATTCTCTACATTCAAAGCAAAAATAACACTTCATTTATGGATTAGAGAATATGACGGGAAACGGCAGTACCATTGAAAGAATGGAGAAATCTATTAAACATTTCCTCGTCGTATGACAAGCCTATCTTAAATTTTAAAAGCCTCATGGTGTTAGAAGGAAAGTGATTAGAATACTATAAACATTCAATGAATTGCATGCCATGTTGGACTCTTAAACATGGGTTTTATTACAAAACTAAAGCAGACCTAATTTGATGAACAGATGATAAAATATTAGTTGTAATCATCATAAATCAGCAGTAAACTAATTTGTCACAAAATTTTCGGTCAAATCTACACGATTATGCAAAACAGAAAACCATTTAAACATGCTATATATTGAATTTCTGCGGTACATTAAAATTAAATCAGAAGTGTGATCTTATTAATCCTGAGTGCTTTTTGTCATGAAATTTTGTAGAAAATGCCACGAGCTTTCTCTATATGTAAGATAATTTATATTGGTACGAAAAAAGCATCATCCTTATAGAATAGTTGTATATAGTATTTTTCTTTTCAAGCTTATTTGATGTATAATATTTATTACGCATGTAAACAGCACTATTCTAAATAACTGAAATAAATAGGATTTAGATGCAAAAACATCAAATGAATTTAGAAAATGTTCAATACTACTAAGAGGCCGAGTAACAATATAGAAGCCTGGCACAAAAATGTACTTTATTAAGATTTTATATCTTTATATATTTTAATCTGAGATATATTGGGTTTTTGTTTACACTTTTCATAAAAATGCTTCTAAAAACAATATATCTCACACGTCTTAGACAGAGGCCGCAGACTCATGAATACACCTTAAACTAGGTCATGTGGTACAGCGTTCTCAAAATGAAAACGAGATTCTCAATCAAATTTTGCAGCTTTTTAAGCAAAATTTTGTAGTTTTGTGTGCAAAAATGTGTAAATTGTTATGTGGTCAGTGGTAACAAAGAATCTTACCAGAATCTTACATTACCATTACTCATCTGATGATTGCATTTTGAACTATTTAAATTGATTGTGTTGTATAAACTGTGAAATTGTATAAATATTGTAAATTGGGTGTTTTAAAGGGATTATGATGGGGAGCGAACCCATTATCATTATCAGGAAGTTAAATGAAACAATTAAAACTACAATTTTTGTGATGTTTTGTTTTTATTAAATGAATACACCAGTACAAGAAGGATCAAACTCCATCAAACTCAAACTGAGTTACACCCACCAAATCATTCCTATCATAGTAGTTTGGTGATATACAACAAGAACCTAACTTTGCATTCTAATTTGACTTATGTAATTAGTTGATTTGCTGAGCAACTCCTGACAAAAGATGTTTAGCTTTATTTTATACCACAGAAACAGGTTTGATGGAGTTGGAGTTTTCTTGTAATAGTGTATTCAAATTCATGTAGTTGCATTTCTAAGGTGTCTACTTATGAAACAACAATAGCACTATACACCGAAACTCCAGTTCAGAAACTCAATAAGCAATCCAAACAATGGTCAAATAAAACTCAGCCGAAATTTACAATTGAGTCGATCTCTTCGTAAGTTCAAGCTGAGCCGTGTACAAACAAACTTTGGTACAAACATACACAGACACACCCACAATTACATTACCCTTCTTTATAATCTTCTTTATTTTCCAACTGAACCGTGGCCGAGCGGTTAGAGCACGGGTCTCGTAATACAGAGGTTGTGGGTTCGAGCCCCGGGCCGGGCGGTTTTCGTGTCCTTGTTTCCTTGAGCAAGAAACTTTACTCTACTTGCTCCGTGGTCGGACAGTCACGTAAAGCCGTGGGTCCCCTGTACGAATAGACTCCTTCATGGGGTATGCATGTTATCATGCAAGTACTTGTATCATTGATTGATTGATTGATTGAAACCCCGGGACCTTAAACTGAGTTAAACCAATTAGACTCTACGACCTTACATATTATATTATTATATATAATTCCCGGGATTTAACAACCCCTCATGTCATGACAAGTTTCCCAAAAGTTGCAATATACTATAGAAAAATCAGTGGCTTTAGGTGGAGCAACAATGAAATAAAACGACTCCTGATGGATTATAATTATTTTCGTTGAAGTCAAAACCCGCCCTTCCTCCTCAAACGCACTTGTACCAGATCATACGGGATTTGATCAGTTTAAAATAGGGTTCGCTAGTCCGAAAATAAAATAAGGTCCGCTAGTCCGAAAATGTAAAAGGGTCCGCTAGTCCGAAAACAAATTCGGACTAGCGGACCCTATTTTGTTTTCGGACTAGCGAACCGTATTTCATTTTCGGACTAGCGAACCTTAATTCATTTTCGGACTAGCGAACCCTATTTCATTTTCGGACTAGCGAACCTTATTTCATTTTCGGACTAGCGAACCTTATTTCATTTTCGGACTAGCGAACTTTTTAAAAAAATATCGGACTAGCGAACCCTTATTTCGGACTGACGGACCTTTTTCAAATTCGGACTACCGAACACTTAGGTAGAGGAAATTACGTTTTCGAACTAGCGAACCTTTGGACTAGCGAACCTTCGGACTAGCGGGCTGTTACCTTTTTGATTATGCTCAGCTTCAATGGCCCGTATCTCGTAATTTACTATGCCGACCATATTTTGGACACGCATTAGTAGTCTGGTGTAGATGCTAGTCCGAAAATGAACTAAGGTTCGCCAGTCCGAAAATGAACTAAGGTTCGCTAGTCTGTGCATATGCATAGACAAACACAGAAACAAGCATCAGAATAAATATTTATGCGCTCACTAGTCTGATATGAATGGAACTGTCATCAAGGAAGTAGACGACTTTAAGTACCTTGGGTCATATGTACTCGATAGCAAAACAGACTTCATGACAAGAAAGGGACAAGCAAGCAATATTACCAGGACAACCAAGCTTGAATTCTCAGGTTCTGCGTTGAAAGCATCTTATTGTAAGGCGTAGAAACATGGACTATGAAGAAAGAGCTTCAAGACCGCTTAGCTGGCACCTACACCAGACTACTAATGCGTGTCCAAAATATGTCCTGGAAACAACATCCAATTAATCATCAGATTTATGGTGATATACCTCCCATCTCTACAACCGTGGCACAGACGAGAGCCCAGTTTGTTGGTCACTGCTTTCGAGCCAAGGACCTAATCATATATCAGACCTTCTTCTTTGGAGACTGCAATGTCCAAACAGAGGCTGTAGACCATTAACGTACCCTGATACCATATGTGGAGATACTAGCTTGAACTTTAAAAACGAACCAGGAAGTGCAATGTGTAATCAAGATAGATGGCATAGATGTATGTCATGTATCTCGACAGAAGTCGAAGGATGATGATGATGAGTCTGATATATCAGTTTTTCAGTTGCGTAACATGTCACGCACCATGAACAAATTAATGGTGAAACCTGTGCATCATGTCAACTTCATATGATATACCATAAAACAAAACAAGAGCGGCATTGTATAGGGCAACAGTAATTTAAATGCCAGTGTCGACAGAGTTTACGCAAGCGCCCTTTTCAATACTATATATATACATATAGACCAAATCTATAATTGACATACTCCCGCCGCACACCAATATTCAATCGGCCAAAATAATATGACGTCAACGTAGCGATATATTCTATTTCAGAGCCATTTCCGGATTAAGCCGATCATTGACGACCGCACCAGATGAATTTTTGAGCTTCCGATTGTGTTATAGAATAAAACGAAGACTATCCACTCCTACAGACAGTAAAAACACATTTTACTGAACATAAATATCTGTTCAGATGCGAAATTAATTGCAATTTGGATGAATTCTGGCTCCTGAAAATGTGGGTAGTTTGAATATTTTTTATTTTTCATACCAAATGAAACAAAGAGACACGTAATTTGAAACTAAAATATTATTTTTTGGCTAGTTTTGTCATACAATCCGCTAGTTTTCTAGTGTGCATTAAATATCAATATAGACAACTGTCATAGTGAGAAGTTCCAACTTATCTCTGAATTTGCCAACTTCAGAGATAAAAAACGGGTATTTTATCGTATTTAGTCGGATTTCTACACAATATTACCATTTCTGACCTAGGCCAGAGCGATATCACGCCTTCACCATGTTCACGGTACTGAATGAGCAATTCCCATCAAATTAAGGAATAATATTATTTCTTTTAAGTTAACGTCATTTTTCAGATATTTCTAACTCTAAAACTGTGTTTTAATAATGTTTAAAATTATTTGGAGATCAAAAAGAAACAATTATTTTTTCGAAAGAGTGCCATGCCGGCTCGAACCAACGCCAAAAAGCATAGTTTAGTTTTCTAGTCCAACGCCTTAACCACAATGCCACTGAAGCATCTGATAAGCGGGGTGACATTTTCGTATTTATCCATTTGATTGTTAACCGATTATCACATTTGTAATATGGATTGCATCATCTCGCCCATGTGCAAATTAGGTCATGGGTCGAATCTGCAATATGCACTGTAGGCTAGATTCACTAGTCGCCTCATGGGGTCCCCCCTCATTTCCTGTTGTTTGGGCAATCACCAACACAGTAAAGAACGTGTGGCGCAGACTTTGTAAGACTGATGGACTGAGCCTATATTCGTTGTTTCTCCATTTTACTCCAGTAAACAATAGGAGTATTTTGGCACGCTATCAATAGCCAAATTTCGCTGTGCGCCGTTGATGGGGTAAATCCACAGAACCGGACGGGGAATCGGAACTCAGAACGACGCCAAGTATGATAAATACACTACTTACTCTCGCTCTGAGTTCCGTTCCCCGTCCGATTCTGTTGATTTACCCCATCAACGGCGGGAGTATGTCAAGTATAGATATGGTCTATAGTAACAGTGGCGTAGTCAGGCTTTATGATCATGCGGGGAAAAGGAATTCTTCTTCCTGAATTTTCCTGGCGCATACACATTTCTTCACTGGAAAAATCATTTTTGTAGACCCAAAGCAAAAAAAAAAAAAAACTGGCTTTCAGCGATTCTAGGCAATTTTTGACATCGTTTTCCGTATTTCTTTACCTTTTCCCTCTCTTTTTTTTTTCTTGTCCTTCCTGATTTTTCCGCTTTCTCGATTCCTGCATGAGGGACAGTCTACCCCCGCCTTATACCGGTTACACCACTGACTAGTAACCTCTTTTTTTAGCTGGATTTTAGAATTTTGGTTATGTAATAAACCTCCTGTTAGTGAGTCCCATCAAACATATGAGAAAAGGGTTTTCTTAAGAGACTCTATAGGAAGAAAACCCCTCACAATTTGAACACCAACGTTTTGGAAATAATAACTTTTTTTAAAGATTCCACAAAAGAAACTTGTAATCTTTGTTTGTCCTTTTCTACTAAATTAAATGATTGTCAACCCAAAATAATTGCACAGTAAATGACTTACGTGTTACGTGAGTTTGATCCATTATAATTTCACGGGGTCTTTGTTGGCATAAAATACATAAAATCAACTTTTATTTCTTTCAAGGTGTGTTTCAGTCATTTACTTTTACCGCTTTGATTAAATTGAGCATAGATTAGAAACAACAAACCTAAGACAGACGCCGTTTCTCAATGCCCACAAAAACAAAACAACAATTTCATTAAACTATGAGTCCTTGGACTTGCTTTGTGATCCGTAAGTGTGTAAGGGTGGGTCTAAGTTCAATTCACAAACAAAATTGGTCATCTCATTATAGTATAAACTACAATTATCTGTACAGACAAAGCCCATTATCATTGTAAATGGGTATGGAGTCAAAATGGATTCCTACAAGGTTTCGATGATTTTAATCAACGTTTTAGTTAATGTTTCAGTCTACACTTACTCACCAACTTGATAGGTGTTTTATCACATGAAACCAAATCCTACCAAATATTTGGTGTAACCAGTCTTTGTTATGTTATAATC
>JXSR01S056669.1:88356-99171 GCA_000969725.1 Ophiothrix spiculata | reverse complement strand
ATTTCTATCACCGGCATTGCACATGAGATCAGATGATTGATATTTACAAACAAAAGTACTTTTAAAAGTAATTCATATTCATGTTAATTGATATTGACAACATGAAAAGGTTCCGTCTTCCGATAAAAGTTAAAACATAGATGAAAGAATATAGTATCGTACATGATAAAATATTTAGATTTGAAATAGCTTCAAGGAAAAGCTGAAGCTTTTAGTATATACACAATTAAAGATATGATTACTACTTGAAATAATTGCTTGTATACAAACTCTTAAAAGAACACACATTTGTGGCATTTGTGACTGATCGATCAATGCTATTCCATAATTTAACGCCACTATAGCTGAAAGAACTTTTAAAACACTCAATATCACAACCATTAGATGTGGGAGGTAGTACCAACTGTCCATTTGCAGCTTGCCTAGTATTACATTGATGTAAATCACGAACATAATTAAATTTTGCAGACAAGTATGGAGGGGCAAAGCTATTGACAGATTTAAACATCATGAGTGCTTTAAAATATTGATTGCGATCATGAAGGCGTTCCCAACCTAAAGTATTAAACATGAAATTTGAAGGGGTGTAATAATCGGCCGAAAGAATTATTCTTGCACAACGCTTCTGAATGACGTCAAGTTTTGCACTGTCTTCTTTGAATCGACCATACCAAGCTATGTTACAGTAGTCAAAATGTGGTTGAACTAATAACCTGTACAAAACATTAAGAGTTGATACATCAAGAAATGGCTTAAGGCGTCTTAATAGTGCAACCTTGCAGAAGACTTTTTGAATAACATTCTTCACATGCTTATGCCAATTAAGTTCATTATCAACTAAAACACCCAGACATTTATAATAGTTAACACATTCAAGTTCACATCCACTTATATTAACAGAAAAATCATCTAATCTAGCACCAGTACCTACTAACATAATTTTTGTTTTGTATGTGTTAAGGAATAGCTTATTTTGTTTTAACCACACCGATAGTGCTTCAAGATCCAACTTAAGTTTTTCAGAGATATCAGTACCATTTTTACCTTCCACGTACAGTGTCGTATCATCTGCGTACATTGAGATTGTTCCGTACTTTACTACATTGCACATATCATTGATAAAAATTATAAACAAAAGTGGACCTAGTATACTACCTTGGGGCACGCCGATAACCGTTGGAAGGGACTTTGATAATGAACCTTTGAATGATACTTTTTGTGACCTATTTGAAAGATAAGACTGAAACCACTTTTAATTGTCAAATTTGAAGCCCCAATTTTGTGTAACTTGTTCAATAATATATCATGGCTAACTGTGTCAAAGGCCTTTCGTAAATCAATAAAGGCAGCACGCACCGGTAATTTTTCCTGAATTCATACTACTCAACCAATTATCTACCATATCAGTTAAACAGGATTCTGTTGAGTGAAAGGGGCGGAAGCCAGATTGATGACAATTAATCAAATTAAAATCGCTAAGATGGGAATATACATGTTTGTGAACTGCCTTTTCAATAATTTTACTGACGCATGAAAGAATAGAAATTGGTCTGTATTTGTTCGTAGTATTCAAATCACCACCTTTGTGAAGGGGGACCACCTTTGCTATCTTCCATGCATCAGGAAAAACACCTGTAGATAATGACAAATTTATGATAGTTTACATGTCTTGTTCGATTTATATGTAAAATAATGTTAGTCACTTTTGTAAGCATGAATAGTTTATTTAACTGACCCGTTTTTAGGCTTAAATATGTCATTTTAGTCTGCGGAGACAATTATACCAAAGAGATAAGCAGCAACACATCAGTATTTTTGTTATGCAACCATGTCCTATTCGGTATTATAATGCTAATTAGGTATTTCCCCGTCTAGTCAACAAGAATTAATCAATATTCAATCTCAGTTTGTTATCAACCTTGAGGTCTTAAGTGAGGCGCGCTTTGTCAAATGGCTGGCGATAACATGTGCATGTGAATCTCAAAAAAACATCTGAACGGAGTTCGGTACCATAGATCATAGTCATTTATGAATCAAAGAATGCCTGTATAAAAACCCATTTTTTGGCCCATATTTGTACCTTTGTGGTGTGAAAGATTTACATTTAAGTGTACTCAGTGCATTTTTGAATAAGAACAACATGCACTGAATATCTCAATTTACATTCACTCTTTACTGATTTAAAATGAATTGAAATACAATAAGGACTATTTTTTGGCAAAAGATATAATTTTTCTGTAAATTTTCTGTAAAAAGGGATAGAATTTTGACAAATTGGCTAATAACTTACGAAAATTAATGTATTTATGACTTAGTAACATGTTTGAATTTTTGAACTGCACAGCTTGCAAATATGGAGTTGTGGTATACTCGTCTCAGATTTTAGAAGATCCATAGATAAAATAATAGGCATTTAAGAATATGATAAAAATATTGATATCGTTTCTTTCTGGTATTTTTTTTTCAGGATTAGACACAGAAACCATTGCAATTTCAATAGCTTCAGTCGTTGGGGCCCTAGGTTTATTTATACTTCTAATCACCGTTCTCAGATGGTCTGCTAATCGAAACCTATTAAGAAGACAACAAGTACCCAACGATAGTCCAGTAGCTACAGAAAACACATTAACTGCAGGGGAACTTGTCCCCGTTAATAACAACTTTGGCTTTTTTGTTGGAGGACGCTTACAAACTTACCCTGGTTTAGGAGTATTGCCGCAGTTTGGAAATATTTTTGACAGCTTTGGTTATTGATTCTTCAATGCTATGATACCAAGAGGCTTTCGAATAAACTGCCGAACATGCATCTTATTGCTTGCGCGCAGGCGCGCGAGCTATATAGTATTTACTTCTGAGCAATGGGGAAATTTCGGATTTGAAAGAAAGCCTGAAAATATTTAATACCGACCGACTTCAGTTGAGTTGTATTGATCTCAGTAGCAATAGGAATATTCTCAGTATGACAACCTGTAATAAAGAAAATACAAAATTTGAGTTCTGTCTTCAAAATTGTGTAGTATTGAGCACATGCGCAATCTTGACAAATTGTGCCTTGTGATCATAGATCTTGCTATTATTATTATTTGTTGATTGTTATAGGGGTCATTGCAATAGCTTCCCATTAAAGGAACGCATAGCTTCAAGCATTTTTTACCCTGCTGCAATCGGCGGCAGGGTTCTGTTTTTTCTATTAAAAAACTTGGTCAGTGGTAGGGGGTCACCTCCTTGAGACTCTATACAATTTCATCGTAGGTCACATGTGGTCATCAGGGGTCAAATAAAAAGATCAATTTTTCAACTTTGTCTGATTTCAACGTTTATGGTGTCAAATTGTTCGTCTTAGACCAGCGATCAAAAGTGTCAAAAGTGACCCCATCGTCCGACCCTTTCTAGGGGGTCAAAGGTCAAAAGAAAGATTAATGGAAAGGTCAAATTGTCAACTTTGTCTGATTTTAAAGATTAAGGTGTCAATTTATTTGTCTTGGACCAGCGATCAAAAGTGTCAATGGTGACCTCGACGTCTGACCTTTCCCTGAGGTTCAAAGGTAAAAAGAAAGGTCACATTTTCAACTTTGTCGGATTTCAAAGGTTAAGGTCTCAAAATGTTCGTCTTGGATCAGCGATCAAAAGTGTCAATAGTGACCCCCATCGTCCGACCTTTCCCTGGGGGTTAAAGGTCAAAAGAAATGTCAAATTTTAAACTTAGTCCGATTTCAAAACTTTAAGGTTAAGGTCTCAAATTTTTCGTCTTGGACCAGCGATTAAAAGTGTCAATGGTGACCCCATCGTCCAACCTTTCTTTGGGGTCAAAGGTCAAAAGAAAGATCACAATTTTAAACATTGTCCGATTTCAATAATTAAGGTATCAAATTGTTTGTCTTTGACCAGCCATCAATAGTATTAATGGTGACCCAATCGGCCGACCTTTCTCTAGGGGTAAAAGGTCATGATAAAGATCAAATTTTCAACTTTGTCCAATTTCAAAGGTTATGGTGACAAATTGTTTAAGCATAGTCTAGACTGAAATCACCTGGCAAGGAAAAAAAACCCGACAGGGTCCGTGTCACTGCAGTGACACAATCACATCTAGTTATTTTATTATTTCTTCGACACCATGTTCTCATCACATATAAGTCGTCACCACAATTTTATATTGAAAGTCCATTAACTTTCCCTAGTAAAGATGGTGGTTTCTTGATTTTTATGAAATTCTATATAGAAATCTCGAAATAAGTGAGAAAATGTGTGTGTTTCCGAACGGGAATAGTGTAATCTAAACTGGACACTTAAAGTTAAAGTTCATTTCAAATACAATGATTAAAAACCAATATCATGTAATTTGCCAGAATCAAAGAACTCGTTATCACATTTTCATCACATTAGGTACATTTTGCCCCTATAAATTTAGCAACTCGGAGAAGATTATATTTTCCTTTTTAACATAATAACAAACCCATTAGACCTTTCCAAAAACGACACAGTTAATTACAGCCTAATTACAGACTCTTTTCAAACCCATTAGACCTTTCCAAAAAGGACACAGTTAATTACAGCCTAATCCCCAAACCATTATGCATTAAATCCATGCATTTAATGCTTGACTGACTAAAGTCCTAACTCTTTTATAATGGGATACCGGGTATTTTGATGAGATATCGGGTGTTTTGGCGTGAATTCTATAAGGGATACCTAAGCGTCATGAAATCCTGGTTGTTGTATCTCCGTATTGATATTAGTAATGCCTTTTTCTTTAATGTTGTAGTTCGGAACAATAGTATTTACTGAAATAGATTTATTGTACAATGGTTACCATTAAGTCTTTATCCGTGGCAAATTACACAACGAAAGACTTTTGCGTTGAATGGACAGCCCAAAAACTTAAAAATCTATATATCTCCACGATGTTCTTTGTCAAACAGGCCTTCGTTTTTACATTGTAGGCTTCCTATATGGGTTACAGTCTCGTTCATTTGTTTAAAAATGAAAACACTTCAATCGCCTTTTTGATAAAAACCCTGGAAAAATCGAGTACAATTCTAGTACACATTTCTGAGGTGCAAATTTGGAACACAATTCGAGTACAATTTAAGTACAATTCGAGTACAATTTAAGTACAATTCGAGTACACAAATTTGTACTCGAATTGTACTTAAATTGTACTCGAATTGGTGTTCCAAATTTGCACCTCAGGAATGTGTACTAGAATTGTACTCGATTTTTTCCAGGGAAGTGGGGTATCCAGTTCTTTGACTTTAGTTTCTATTGACATGATTGAAGGTTATATATGTTTGAATCGTGAGGACGTTTTAAAATTAACGTCAAAGGACATTGTTCACAAAATGAGAATCACATCATAAGTAACTGTAATCGTTGATGACGTCATTTGGTATTCACAAATGAAGAATAAAGTTATTTCATTGACTATTAATTCCAGGCTGTGTAAAATCAAACTTAGTTCAGGAGTGTGGACTCTAAAGAGGGGAGCGTGGCCGAGAGGTTAGAGCACGGGTCTCGTAATACAGAGGTTTTGGGTTCGAGCCCGGGTCCGAGCGGTTTACGTCTCCTTGTTTAAGAAACTTTACTCTTGTTGCTCCTTGGTTCCGAAGTCACGTTAAGCCGTTGGTCCCCTGTGTGAATGCTCCTTCCTGGGGTGTTGCATACAGAGAATAACTGGTCAGTTTATTCCAAGAATGACAATGACAAATCCACGAATAAAGTTATTCTTGGAATAACTTTAGTGAATACGGGCCAAAGAAGTCAAATTTGACATTATCTCCTTCCGAAATCAAATTGCTAACTGTATACAAACAAGAAGCTACAAGAATGAAGAATACGGGGAAGAATGAAAATAAACTTTGTGCAATTTCATCATGATGTTTGAAAATGCAACCACCAAAGACTAGTGCGGACGAACCGTACCATTAATCTGGTACAGTCCTTCAGTGATTTATTTAGGTCCATAAGAGAACAGTGTGTTGTCAAGTTTCTTGCCATTATGATATATGGATTTTTTTGGAAAAGTATGCTTTAGGTCCCATTAAAAACTTGACCCTCACCCAGGAAAAGACCCTAACTTACTAACCACGACCCTATCTCACTAGCCATGACCCGACCAACAACCCTATCCCTAAGATTTGGATGGAACCTGAATTATACTTGGTCCAAATGTTCAAATGGTTTGATGTAATACGCCTTTAATTTATTATCAAACATGTTGTGTAATGTGATTTCATAATTGTAAATAAATTCAATTATCAGTAAAATGATTGAGAAGAAACAGTATTACCAGAGATGGACCTGAAAAAAAACTAGTAAAAGGCAGGCGACACCCATCCCACTCTATGGTATTTACATGCTGGTCTATCTTGATGACATGATACAATTTTGAAGTTCCTGTCAAGTGGAAACAATGCGCCGTCTTCCGTTTGATGAGTTTAACCGTGAACAGGTGATTTATTAGTAGAAACAGTATTAGATAAACCGGAGTTTATGCATTAAAAGTAGATCGTTTTGAACAAACAAATTTTCCATCCGCAATTAGCTGATTTTTAATTGTTCGATGGATTTCGACGCCTTTCGGTGGACGGATTATCCCTCAAATTGTGAAGTACAAAATTTGCTTGCTAACAAATAAAAACAAGTTAAGACGTTGTCTTATTATTCAGATCGTAGTGTTGGTGATTTTGATCGTCCTCTTTACTTTAATCGTATGTCGTCAGGATGTCGTTACCATAGAGATTAGATCTTATTGTGTGTCTGTACTGTGTAAGGCTGGTATCGACAAGCCGTTTGTCGACAATGTCGTCGACAAAAGGAATTTCAGTCTCTGCCGACAAGCGTGTTTGTATATTGAGTTTGTCGACCAAAATATAAAATAAATAAAGCAATTAACACCTTAAAATCTAAATCGCTCAAATAAAATCTTCAAAACCACACATTGTCCAGGAAACATTTCATACGCGTTAGACAATTGTCTACCTTTTACTCAGTGGACAAAGGTAAACAATTGGCTAACCCAATAGAGGGTTTTTTTTCTGATTTTTTCTTGATAAAATTTATTTTCTTAGATTTTATATTAGCAATTTACATTTTATGATGTTAATTAATAAAAAGATAAAATGTTTGAGAAAACATCAAAGTTTAATTAACATTGTTATGAAATTTACCCTGATATTTTACTCGTCATGGTATATTTTTATACACCGATGTTCAACTGAGTACATCTTGCTTCGTTACATTGTACTGCATCATCGTTCCATTGATTACAATATACATTCTTCTCTAAATTTTCTCGCAGCATTAATTTAGCAATGTGCCACAAGTTGTATATAATTTCAAAGTCGCCTTTGTTGCATTGACGAAAATGTGTTTTCGACAGTGTCGACGTCGTTCGCTCGATTTTGGAGGTTTTGTTGACGATAGAAATCTTTTCCGATACCAGCCCTAGATTAATTTCAAAAATTCGCACAACATTTCTTTTCGCGCTTTTGGCGCTCAATTTGATTACCGCGAAAAAAAAATGCATTTTCACGTGAGCGTCAATATAAAATGCACAAACTGATTTTACAAATGACCATGCACGAAAATGGGCAATTACAGCATGGCTTGGTTCAGATTCCACTATCGCATAAAATATTTGGCGTAGGATATTCTTTGCTGGCGATAAAATGACGTAGATAATCGGATTAAACTGTAATTATAATTAAACTGGGATTATACCATTACACTCATCCGTTATTGGAAAGGAAACTTCGGTGTCAGGATTGTTTTTAAATTTCCCGGGGTTGGTAACTGGTCTTTGTGTCTGGATATCCACCGGAGTGCTACGGTTTCCGAATTTATCCGTATTTGAGATCTAAAATGAGTAAATATGAGACCATAAATCTACCACATATATGTGAATCGTCATATCGAAAGGTACCTTAATACCGGCATAGTACATTGAAGCTAAGCATAGTCAAAAATCACGTCCAAGGTCGAATTTCTAATTTCATCAGAAAAGTTATCATTGAAGTGTATTCTATCATATTAATCAGGTTCCAACATACAAAACATACGAAAAATGTATTAAAAACCAAGCTAAAAAACCTCTCTCCATTCAAGATTTTACTAAGTACAAAAACTTTAAACTCGATTTTCTCAGAACTATAGTTTTCCGAATCAGCCCGATGCCTTTTACCCATTTGGGTGTAACTTCGCAACCGAACATCCAATATCCAAAATCAAGGTGTCATTTTAAAGCTTAAAATCTCAGCTTTCAGATGAGACCTTAAGGTACTTTTCGATATGACGGGTCACATATTTGAATGGTACCATACCTGTTCACATGAATACCCATACGCAAATGTGACAAAATAATTATTGCAAAAAATGGAGTAAGAATGTAACGACCATCGACCACTTATCGTCCATCTTAAACCAGGGACTCCCACTTCCCTGCTCAAACTCGGGTGTAATTATAAGGGGGTAACCAGACATGTTAAGGCTTCTGTCCCTTGACAATACCCCGACTTCATTTTCACATTTTACTGCTACACAGGCCTCTTTGTCTCGATTTTGATACATGAAGGGTAGAGTATATAGCTTATACATTAGCCTTGACTATTAGAATCTCACTATAAACCCAAGCCTCTTTTAATTTGACGATAAGAATTCTTCAAACATGGTAACTATTTTACTACCTTTTGATCAAATTTCACACAGGCCAAAATACGTATTAGGAATTACAAAATTGTTTTTTCCATAAAGCATTTTATGTTATCGTTGCTATTACTAGTATTGAAATTCATCATTTCTAATTCCTTAATAGGTGTTTGAGCCACAATTTGGCAATGTCTGAACAAGATCAGATGATTCAGTCTGCCGCGGCGTAAATGATTGAGGTTATGAAAAAAGGTGTCAACTATATGCACAATTAAAAGACTCTGCTTCTTATGTGTACCAAAAATTGTGATAGTTTGCCATGTATAGGTGGACAAAATCTTGCAGCGAACATGACAATTCAAAATCTCGTAGGTCAAAAAGAACTATAGCCTATATTTATTTTAAATGTTGCTCAGGATATATTATTTTGAATGAAATGCATCTCCCTCGAGTATGTTAACAGTTGTGGTACCAGATACCCGTTAAATCGTTACAATAAAGAAACATCCATGTAGTTTTGTCGTTTGGTTAAGGGTATTAGAAAATTGCACCAAACAATTTCAGTACTGGATACAAAGTTTCAACAATAATTAAATTTGATCCACCAAGCTACTAGCTGGTAAAGATGAGCTAACATGGTGTCTTGTTGATCGCCCGAATGCATTAACAAGGTCGGGTCAAAGTCACCTGTTCACAACAAAAATAAAAAGGGAAAAATAAGGAACAGTATAATTTATGTCGAGATAAGAGGTGTCTATTATTGAGTGTTTTCTTGTGATTATGATATTTGCCATGCCTTTGAATAACTGTGTGGTTATATTTATTTGTTTGGAGTTATTATTTATTGGATCGGAAGCGCAAAATACTGGTGAGTACACTTTATATATCATAGTCGGCAACTTCAATACAAGGCTTTATTAGTTCTTTAAATGGTGGGAATAACTGTACCAATAAGTACAGGCCATATCTACAGAAACAAGAGATTATTATGTTTTTCTTTGCTCACAAAGTTCACTAAATCGAGAGCAAGGAAACAAAACGCTGTGTATGGTCTGCCTCTGCATTGTGTACATACACTTTTCTATACAGATTTTTCCCCCACAAATTTTAAAATCTGAAAATTTTCATATTTCTAATTCAGTGTACAGTCTGATGTACTTTGTCTGATGTAATCTTCTGACTTTATTGAAGTAAAAGATTAAACAATGGAAAGCTCGCAACAATCAATGGAGTCAATAACTTGGGTTTTGCACATCTCTTTGAAATAACGTTATCAAGCAGTATAGTAACCCCACATAAGGTTCTTTTGACTCCCGTTAATACAAAACAGGGGGTTGCATCGACCCAAATAAATAAATAAAAAACAAGAAAACTCGTAACTCCGTTTCAAAATGGTGGCAAAAATACCAGTTAATATTGAAATTCCATTAATTTTCCCTCAAATGTTGGACAATTGCTTTCCAGAAGGAATATGTCAGTTAAGTTTGATAAAAACTGCTTCATGTAATTGTCAAGATAGGGGGTAGCCCATGTTTTGATGAAAAAAAAATAAATTGGTCCTATTGTTTTTGAGTTAATTAGCATCAATTGGTATGATGATGCTGCTGTCCAAATCGTGTTTCCTCGCTAAATCTGTAACTGAATAACGTTTTTTTTTTCATTTAGCAAATATTCTCCCCTTTGCCTCATATTAAAAGAACACACATTTAAGGTGAAGAAGATTACGTACGCAATATAACCACGCAATACAGAATAAAAAAAAATCAGTACCCCCGATTTTTTTTTTTTCGTTTTTCGTCAAAATGACCGCAAATGATGTAAAAAACAATTAAATAATTGCTCAGGGTCGGTTTGTTTTTCGTATTGCTGCAATTGGCGATTGTCTTTTGGGGAAAATACCTTTCTTCGACTAGCATAGGTACGGTATTAGACATGCAGTCTCTGAACCCTTCATGCAGATCACTTCTAAACAGGTTGTGATGTGAATTTTCCAAAAATAAACCATTGTCTTGAACAAAAGACAACGGGCTCTGATCTGCTTCTCGGGAACGGTTTGTAGTTTTCCGTAGTATTATCGTATATATTGGCATCATTTTTATTTTTAAACCTTTTTTATTCCCTGTACTTGGGTCTGGTGGTTGGAGAAATATACAGAGACTCTGCACCAGACCC
>JXSR01S056669.1:48102-58561 GCA_000969725.1 Ophiothrix spiculata | reverse complement strand
GAAAAGATACGAGGTTTTATCATGAGATTTTCAGGAGCTTGGAAAATTGGGTCACCGGGGAGTTTAGGATGAAGACTGGCTTACAAGGTTTTGTCTCAACAAAATATAGTTTTTATCTAAAAACAAGAAGTCAATAATATTTGATGGATACATAATATAAATAACATAAAGCATGAATATTAGTGGACCATTATGGATCCCTGCGGTAAACGACAAACACTTTTATATTGAAATTATTGCAATCATCATAAATACATATGATATATTAATATATTGGTATTTTGAACTAATCAAGTACTATCCACAATACTCAAATTTGCATTTGATATGGGGACAGCTCGCTAGTCCGACAGCTCGCTGGTCCGAATTATAATTTAAGCTCACCAGTCCGAATTTTTAAATAGGCTCGCTGGTCTGAATTCTAAAAACGGCTCGTGAGTCCGAATTTTAGAATGTGCTCGTTAGCCCGAATGTTAAGATTTGCTATTATATCTTCAAATAGGCTCGGAATTTAAATTATGCTCGCTAGTCAGAATTTTGAAAGCAGTTCGCTAGTCCGAATTTTTAAAACAGCTCGCCAGTCCCAAAAGAAAAAAATGTGTACATTTCTATTAATTTTTTTTTTCACAATTCGGACTAGCGAGCTGTTTTCGAAATGTTTAATGTTTGTAAAATTCAGACATATTTTCATATTCGGTCTAGCGAGCTGTTTTTAAAATTCAGACTGACGAGCCTATTTTCATACTAGCGAACCTTTAGACTAGCGAGCTGCCTTTAATGATGTCAAACGCTTTTGATAAGACTGAAATTCCAAACGTCGATTCATTTTTAAACAGCGCGATTTATTTACTTTACCAGTTTAGCAAATCCATATTTATCGTTTTCTATGTGATTAAGTCAAATATTTTATATGGCCTTGCGTCACAAATAGGTCCCTCAAATATCATGGATCTGTTAGATATTACCCTAAAAAATTGTAGAAAACATGCATTTTTGCTAAAACTTGTTTACGTATTTGGGAAAGTTTGGTATCATATGAAAGGTCTATTTATACTCTAGATACGTACAAAAAGCGAATTTCTCATGATTTTAATTAATGAAGTTATACTTGAAAAAGCAATTAGGGAACATAATGGATCGGGTGGAGGCGGCGACGGTGGAGGCGGCGCGCATAGGATTACATGCAAAAGTGTACGAAAGTTATGATTTATAAACACATGCATTATTAAAAATAAACATGCTGGGATCATAATGTTTTGAATATACTTTCCCCAACAAAATTTCATTGTGCCAAGTTGGTTGACCAAAATGCACTTTTATTCTATTTTGCACCCTGTATAATTTTTACCCATCCCTAAAAATTAGATTTATTCAGGTAAAATTGAAATCCTCGGAAAGTAAGCTTTCCAGCAATATTTAACTTTGTGGTTTTAAGTGTATATATTCAGAGTTACGATCCGTTGAATACAAATTGGCATGGTTTTATCAATGTTTTTGTGTGAAACAAAAATATGACCAGTTAATGACGTACGTCCATATACAAAAGTCTTACAGGAATTTTCGAGAAACTATGTAAAAGTATATAAACTATAATTTGCGAATACATAAGGTATTTTCTTTTGCTCTGGAACAATACCTGTTGACAGTGGCATGTTAACCGTCGTCTAACCAAGCCTTGTTACAGCCCCCTAAATTTTTGGAACCCCCTTATGAACTTGGTTTTGCTATCAATAGATATGTATGGTCCTCCCTTATCCAACGATACAAAGATCACAAAAATCGGCCTAGGCGTTACGAAATTATGACGTCATAAAGGTCTTTCAGGTCGAAAAATTTGAATTTTGGAAAAATGGCCACCAAATTTTCTTTTTTTCTGAATAACGGAATTTCAACGGGTTTTTTTCCTAAAGAAGGGAAATGATAATTCTAACATGCCCGCCCTGCAAGTTTAAGCCTTTATAGCATGCATGTATTTTTCAAAATGGCGATTTAAATTGTCAAAAATGTCACCGGTTGCAACCCCCCCCCCCTTACACCCTAACTTTGACGGCCTACCTTAACCACCACCTTAGGTGGTATCCCCTATTTTTTTCATCAAAATGAAAGATGAAAAAGAGACTACCCAAAACCCTGGGATCGGCTGCTTTTGCGATTTTATGCTCTTGCTTGCAACAACCCCATCCTCTCCCAAAACCCCATCCTGGTTAGACAAGGGTTAAATATACGTTTGTTGCTACCTCGTACGTAGGGGTATCTCAAATATCTGTGCTTATTGACCAGCTTTGATTTTGTCCTTTGAAATGAGGGTCCTGCAATGATCGAACAAGGCAATCCTAAGAATTTTGGAAATATTTGAATTAGAATGTTTAGTCGATTATAATTTATTTTTTCATTCGATTACCTGTCGTCGGTCCCACGACAAGACCTCGTATCTTCAAAAAGTAAAATGGCAAAAACGTTTGTCTCTTGAAGTATTCTACTAATTAGGCTACTATCTTTTTGGCCTAAAAGCTATATATTTATTACAGTTTTGAAATGGTTGTTATCATTGTGGTAATCATGAAGGTATTTATAGACCATATCGATAATTGACCTACTCCCGCCGTTGATGGGGTAAATCCACATAATCGGACGGGGAACGGAACTCAGAGCGAGAGCAAGTAGTGTGTTTATCATACTTGGCCTCGTTCTGAGTTCCGATTCTCCGTCCGAGTGTGGATTTACCCCATCAATGGCGGGATTATGTCAATTATCGATATGGTCTATAGGTTAAAAGCAAGAAAAGTCACAAAAATGCAGTTTTTATGTGAGTTACAGGTTTTTGCACCAAAAAGTATATAATGTTATTATATTTCTTATGTAAAACCTCGTATGTCTGAGAAAAGATACGAGGTTTTATCATGAGATTTTCAGGAGCTTGGAAAATTGGGTCACCGGGGAGTTTAGGATGAAGACTGGCTTACAAGGTTTTGTCACAACAAAGTATGACTTCTCAGCTACAAAATGGTACCAAAAACTCATTTTGACCAAAATGTGAGATACGAGGTTTTGTCGTGGGGTCGACGCTGTGCTTCTGGTGAATAATTCACAAGCCCAGCCGTCAAGATCCGTCACTTCTATACATTTTATACGTACCAGCTGCAGTCAAATGTGAACCCAATGAATACTTGACATCATTGTCTGTGACACTGATTGTTGTAACAGCACTTGAAATATCCCCGAATGAAACTGATGTAATTGTCAGAGTGAAGACCTCTGTGGACTCCTGGATGTTATCGTCGATGATTACAAGTTGGTTGAGTGAATATGATGCAACCTTTGCTGGTATGGTTACGGTTGTTGGATTGATGACAAAATCAGATGAGGATGTTGCTGTTACTGATGTTGCGGTGATTGCTGTACAATCGAAAGTAAACAGCCAATAAGCATATTAAAGTGAAAAAGTGGAAGGTCGAAAATGTAACATATTTATTTATTACATTTGGTCAAAGCTAGACAGTAGAATGAAAACAAAAAGACACGAAAAAACAGCATAATGGACATAATCAATAATGTTCAAACCCTCCCCAAGCGGTCCTTCACCAACACTTTACAGTTCTATACCGTTGCGTTGTGACGCGTTGTTCGGGTATGTAACTATCGAAGGTAAATTAGCCTTATTTATTTCAGATAAGTCATTTTAAATGGATACGTCTTATTATGGAAACAGGAGTGGTCTACTTTCGTTGAAAATATATGCCAATTCCTACTGAAATCAAATTGAATAAAATGCGTATCAGCTCTCTATTTTTGCGGGAATGTGTAAACCAGTGTTGTCTAATTATAAAAAAATCAGGTTCTAAATCAGGACTAAAATTTTTTGATGCTGGTATCAACAACAGCGTTTTAATCATTTCCCCATTTTATGGTAGCTCTTTGACGAATTCGTTTTCTAGTTAGAATTTGTTTAGGTATTTGAAAGTACGTCGGCATGTTTATTTATAATGTTACAATTTCTATTTATTGCATATAAGTCATTTGTTGATCTCGGATCTTAAACTATGTAATTTTGTTAGCCTGCCGACATTGCTTTTTTCGATTCTGTAATACCTCTTAAGAGAACATCAAAGTGTATGTATAGCTTACCGATGGACAACAATATTGTTAATTTTCAGTTACCATGGTAAAGTAACATCTCAGCAATTCAACCCGTTTTATTCATTTATCTGCAGAAGGTCTGATGCAAGACCTCCTCCTATTAACCTTTTGCTATTAGCACACGATAATTCATCGTTTTGAAATGCATCATTGCATCAACAGAACCATCCCATATATTTGGTAAAATACTTACTAACGGTAAGATCAATATTGCCTTCTTTCAGAATAACAGGGGCAATCACGGCTTCTCCTTCTGTATATACATAAGTGGATTTCTCCCATCCAACAGAGACCACTGTTAAACATGTCAAGATAAACGTTATTTGAACAGGCATATACAAAAGCAGTACAATAGTGTTAAAAAGATTGGTTTATTAAAACAATCCTGTTTTAGCGAGCCAAACATTTTTGTATGCATGCTAAGGTTCCTATAGCCACTATATTTAAGAAAAAGTTTCATGGACGTGAATTATTGACTTTTCGCTTACCGCTCAACAATTACAGCGAGATTGTATTTAAGCTAATGGTGACACTGAAGTGTAATATCTAAGAAAACATATGTATTGAAAATGATGGCGAGCGCCTATATCATATACATGCATGTCTCCAAATGTATAACTTCTTTACTGCTAAAATCCATTGTACAACATTGAGTAAGCCTAGAGATAAATTTATGGTTTGTTTTTATGTTTTATAGGTATAATTCTTCACTTTTTGGTGTATTGTACAACATTTAGTAAGCCGACAGATCCATGTTTTAGGTAAACTGTGTGGCAGTATTCAATACAGCGCCATAACCACAACTTACGTATCATGCGTATACTGAACCAAACTATCTTGTGTAACTTTAACCTATACTGTGACACGTACAAACCAAGAAAATATATTGTATACATGTATTTCAATATAAACGGCACATCGGATGAAACATTTACAACTTCACGGCGGAAATCATACAAAAACTGCTTTTGCATGTTGCTCCAAATTATGCAGGCAAATCTAAAAACAGAGACGCAGTAATCGCTGGTTACTAAAAAAAATAAAAAATATCTTGGCTCCTCCAACTTTGAAAACTCACCTTCATCGTCTAATATATTGACAAGAACAGAATCCGGGATTGTAGCAATCACGTCTACATGTGGAATCATTGTGCAATTAAAACTCTCAGTTTGCTCAGGCAATGTATCCTGAACTATAAAAACATCGGTACACCCTTCTACTGATCCGTTGCCGAAGTATATACGATTTCTGGTTGGTGTGAAGTCATTTTCTACATCTAATGATACTGGGTCACATCTTACGTCTGTAAAAATTAAAGAAATTAAAAAAATAATAAAACAATATTGCGACATGATTGAGTTTACGTTCACTTAGTAATTCTTACACGGAGTGATTTTTTCCAACATATTATACAGACTGGCAGGTTGTTTTTATAGCAAAGCTTCAAGACAACTATGTGGTACAGTCGACGCTGCTAATCGGGATCCTCTTAAAAGGGATTTTTGGTTAATTGACGTATTCAGTCAGGGAACCGTTTCTTTATGTACAAAACTGACCTGTTAATCGGGACATTCCTCCTGATAAACGGGATAATTTTGGTAAAAATGCATTGATTTCATGAAAATTTCCTAAAATTATGATGACAAAGTTAATTTTATGCAAGTAAATTGCAAATACGGGACAAAAATGTGAAATCACAATCCAAAATTCTGCTGAAAATCCCAGCAAAAATCTTTTCTAAAATTCTTTCGTTGTGTTTTTTTTTTGTCAGTTCATGAATTTAGTGTATATATATAATGTGAAAACATCTCACTTGTATGGCGATTTCCGTATTTTGTTTAATCGGGACAACTGGTTAATCGGGATATTTTTGCTACTCCCGAGGTGTCCCAATTAAGAGGCATCAACTGTACTAATAGGTGGTAATCATCTCTTTCCATTGATACAAATTTCAAGGTTAACCTTTAATATACATGTATGGCGTAACTATGACGTCATAAATACCAAAATCTGCAAAATATTCACAGAAAATATTGAAATAACAACAATTTTCTGAACAAATCGTAGGAACAAAAGGCTTTTTTTACACTTTTACAAGGACAATTTCTAAAAAAACATGAAAAAAGGTACTCTTTTTGACCAAATCACCCTTACAGTCACCCTTACAGATTGGGTACAGGTTTTGAGGCTACATAGGCGCACCCCTATACAAATCAAATCCGAGAGCCCCTCATGGGAAAAACTGCAGGTTTCTCGCAGAGTTTCTTGTTTGATCAACAAGGATACGGATGCACATAAGAGTCCCTATAGTGATTCTGTATGTATTTCTATATATGAGGCACATTAAGAAAAAAAATAGCAACTACATTGAATATGCATCTATATGGTGGAATTTCATTAGGTGGGTATGCTTAAAAGGTGGTGTTGTTACATTTTTTCATGGGTTCTCGAACTTAATTTGATGTAAATTCACTATTCCTTGGCCTATTGACTTGTTTAATGTCTCATTTAAAAGCTTGCACTCTCTGCTATGTGTGGAAGTAATTTGGCTTTCATGGGTTACATAATTTAAGAAAGACAATGGTTTGAACTTAGCAGTACAAGGGTGGTGGTGCCTAAGGATGCGGTGCCTACGGATGCGGTAGATACCCAAATTGAGACAATATCGCCATTTTGGAAGGTTTGACACTGCTGGAATATTCACAAATGGATTCTGTGACCTCAAATACATACAGATAGTCACCAACATGGCTAAAATTTGGTATATAATTACAGTTATTGGCAAATTTATCATTTTTAGACCTTCCTCAGAACCCCTCCCCCCTCGATCAGTTTTTTGGGCAGCACCTTCTCATTTGTTGTCCGATTTTGACAAATTTGGTGTCAAAATGTTCAGGGGATCAAGCTGCATCAAATGAGAATTAGGACAGAATGATTTGAAACATCACCATTTCTCCCCTTGTATAGCCCGCCTCTAATTAATTGAAGGTCATCAACACCAAGACCCTAAGGGGTCTGTTTCAAGTTTAATGCATCAAAGTAACTATTGAAGTGTTTAGAACATATCCTGAAAAAATGAACTGTTTACCATTAATCATTCCAATTTATGACTTGCTTTAGTAAAAACAGGCAATTTTGAGAAAAACGTGTTTGAAAATTACAGTTTACATTGCCGTCTATGGAGTAATTAACCATTAATTAGCTCATTATTTCAAAACAAAAGTGATATTTGGCTAAAAAGTTACTTGAATTGAAAGAGATCAATAATATTAATATCATATCAAACAATTGTTTTTTTTGGCCATTTTGAGCATGTAACACATTTTTGACCCACCTCATGAAATGCCATCATATATATAATAAATACTAAGAGCTAACCAATAGTTATTGGAATAGCGTGACAACTGCTTCTTCTCAAACATATCTCAACAACTTTATCATTCTCGCCAACATTGATGACAGGCGTTGTCCAATAGTAGTGTCCTGATTAGGAAAACAATGAAAATACTTGTCATTATAATATTGGGCATTTTTTGCGCCTTACGAAAGATGAAAGTGCAGAACAAAATATATGTACGAACAAATTCATACAAATTTATGCTATAAGCATTATGGTACTCAAACACTATTGATAGGATATATAACACATGCAGGATCATTTTAACACTTAAGTGGTCAAGGGGGGGGGAGGGTCCATATTGGTTTTTGCGCGTCAGCGCAAAAACGCAAAGTAATTTTTCATCGCCCTTCAATTTAATTGTCTAACTTTACCATACCCTTCACTTGGTGGCAAAAAAATTCAAATCGATCCACCCCTACCCATGCTAATTAGCATAAATACGCATTTTCGAGGGCGCTCTTCAAATTTGTTTTGCCCATAAAATCGTAACCGAACAAATTTTTACCAAATTTTATTTCGAGAATGTATTTGTACTTTCATACTGCAAATATGAGCCAAATTTCATTGAAAAATTCCATTGGGAAGTGAGTTTTCAGATTTTTGGCGGGAAAATTTTGACGCGACACAACAAAATTTGTTGGCCGCCATTTTGAAACGGTTTGTCCGATTTTCAATTTTTTTTCTTTGTTTTAGTTCTTTTGAAGTACTTTACCTGTGACCAGAGTTTCAACGTAAAATTCCTTCGCGAAAACGCTTTTTCGGTGTTGGGTCCATATGGCCCCCCCCCCCCCCCCCCTTGACCACTAACGTGAGTGTGGAATACCTTGACCACTTAAGTGTTAATAAAACGCACACATCAAGATTTGTTTTAAAAACAATAACTACAATCCGGGCTGATGAGGAAATGGTGAAATGCTAGACCGACAGTGGTTAATTTACTAAGTAAAAAAAAACCTTTTTCTTGAGAGGAACTTAGTGAGCTGATGTATTTCTTAATTGTTTCAAAAAGTCATTCTTTAGTTTGATAGTAAATGTTTCTTTGATCTGCCATACTTGTAGCGATGGACAACACAGTGTTATATCTTAGCGTCATATGAAAGGCATAAGGACACATCCTGGACAAGGGCTACGTATGCTGCAATCCGCTGCTACTTTGGTCCATTTGCACTGTTAGAACGTTGGGCAAATAATTTACCCAACGTTGGTTCAACTATGAACAACCCAACTTAATTCTGGGTAAATAATTACCAACGTTGCGTACAATGTTGGCTAATTACCTAACTGTTGGGTAAAAGTTTTAGCTAATTACCCAAATATTGGGTAAAATTTCATCAACAGTTGGTTAATATTATTTACCCAACAATTGGGTTGTTCATAGTTTAACCAACGCTAAAAAATTGCCCAACAGTATAACAGTGTGGTTAAATAGTAATCTAATGTTGACTCTAAAATGACCTCGTATCAACTTTTGAACATTTTTGATATTTGACTTTGAAATCGACGTTTTGACCTTGACAAACGAGTTTTTGTTGTGACCTTGAAATAACCTTAGATGACCTTGGTTCAACTTTCTGAACATCTTTTTATAGTTTTGACCTAGAAAATTAAATTTGAACTTGAGTGGCCTTGACCAGACACTAAAAGCTTCACAGCACAGAATTATCCCGAGGTACTTCATTTCACCAAGTTTCTTTACCATAGCCCTTACGGTTTATGATATATGCTGCGGATGATTTACGCACGTACTTCGCAAATAAGGAACTTGTGGAGCCTATTTTGTGATCAAATGGCACATGGCATAACCAGTCTCCAAAATCGTCAACGTGGAGCGTACCAAGATATGCCCTGGACAAGAGTCTTGGATGGAAGACACTGGACGCTGGACGGCGGAGCGGAAGATGGGGAGGAATTAGGAATGCTATGTCTCTTCCTGAAATTTTTTCAGGCGAGACAAAAAATAATACCTTCATAATGATCCATAATAGTGACTAAAATGCTGTACGGCTCCCTCTTGTAGAGGCGTGAGCATGTGTCATTGCTGGGGTCAATTAATGTCAATATAAAAGACTCATCGTCCTCTATTTCGCAGTCCTCGACAGCTTTTATGGAGAGAGTTGAAGAAGATTCCCCAACAGCAAAGGATAGTTGATGGAGATCAGGATCAAGAATAGTGTCGTTGTCCTGGCTGGATATGTGTTCTATCTCTAACTCTGAAAGATATAAAACAAACTTATTCAGATCATGAAGTGGTTTGTTTGTATTATTCACAACTCATAGTCCTTTTTATTATTTTCTCCATTCATTTAAAATGACAAACCACTGACTGTACCCTACCCATAAGATTGATGGATAAAACTGTCGAACTGGTGAAAATAGCGCAAGACATGTCGTATAATGTGATTGCGTGACTTAACGACCAAAAGCCGGGCTTCGCTATCAAAAAACGACTAAAGAATAACAAATCAAAACCTTGAATGACAATTTGTTACTCCACCGAACACCCTTTAAAACTGTTATATACCGATTGGCTTGATTTGAGTCTGCTAGCTTAACCTTTGCCCAAAATCGGTATATAAAACGAATATCGACTACTCTTACGTTCTGGTAATAGTAGAAATTATTAACCCAGTTGTCTTGAGACTAGTATACCATTTCCCTTGACCTTCGGACATGCAGGCTTTTTCACTATTTTAGTTTAGTTCAGGGCACTATTGCCCTCATGAGCAAGCAACATTTGTATAGTATTAAATGACCATTATGGATATTGTATGTAATGGACCCTTGATAATTTGCAGTTATTATCGACAGAGCTATCGACTATTAATAGGTGGTCTTTATACACCAAAACACAAGGTAAAAATTCATAGCAACAATTTTCAACATGGCGACTTACAAATTTACCACCTGCATCATTGGCCGAAC
>JXSR01S056669.1:31264-47033 GCA_000969725.1 Ophiothrix spiculata | reverse complement strand
AATGTACATTCTGCTGCCTTCTCGCAAAACGCGGTACACTATGAGCGAACATACTTCACTACAGTGTAGTATGTGTAGAGCTCCTAATTTAGTGTAAAAATCAAATTTGTAAGAAAACAAATGTCCTCAAAAATGAATATTAAAGAAAAGATTCAAACAGATACGTAGCGACAGATACGTAATTTCAGTTTACTGTCTTCTTGTGGAGAGAGATTTTTCTAGGATGGCCCAACTACTTGCTCTTAAATTGCTTTCCACCTTGGGCTGTTTAGTTATTGTAATTACGAAATTTCTGAAAAGTTATATCCTAAAAAGCTACCTTCATCATGTTCATAGTCATTGTCATGACTATCGCTTTGACGTTAATTTAAGAGTGTCCTTCGCGCGATGTTAGGGCATAATATAATCTCTTTGACTCGCATGTCATTTTACCTAATGCAAGATTGAGACCGTGTACTTGAAAATATTGTCAATCCGACAATGCGATAGTCACGTTAAAGGCTATGAAATCTGTCATTTTCTTACGGCACGGTACATCAGAGGTAATAGTGATAGTCATCTCAAAGATTTCTGTCCAATGAATCTGCGTTTTGCCCCAATAGATTGCCAAATGCATGTCTTTTGCCTCTGTCTCATAAATGTTATCAGCTATTGTTTCAACTGGGAATGTAGCTTGTTCACCACCTTCTAGAGTTAATGTCATTGAATGGGGTACGTAATCCACACCTGCTTTAGCATCTCCATTCAAAGTCGCCACTCCTGTGGAGAACGCAAAAGATCAAGATAGGAAAATGTTATTTCAGGTGAGCTACCGCCTGCTTTACAGGAAATGGAAATTCTCATTTTTTTTTTAGATTTTCTTAGTTTTTTAGATTAGTGACTGGGACTTCTCACATGCTCGGTAGTTGTTCTCAATAGACCTATGTATTCAAACTTGGAAAATCCTACTTATTCATGAAAACGTACTTTCTATCGGTTGAATACAATAACATAACAAATGTACCATCATATATTTCATCAACTGACTACTAGAAAGCATGATCTATCTAGCCCACTGTTCTCAGCCAGGACTGGCTTTCTAGCTCACCGGACTTGGTAGTACCCCTCAAACAGTGGTTACTGTTATCCGAAACAACATGGTTCCATTTATCGAACTATAAGTAAATCTTTATCGTAGTGATTCTAGGTTCAACTCCCTATACATACTTATCGTGTGGCTGTAGTCTCCAACGTTGGTAAGTGAAACACTCAACGTCGCCCCTTCATCAACTTTATCTCTGGCAAGGTCAAATGAAATTTGTGGCCTTTCTACAAATGATAAAATAATATCGACAACATTATTTTGACATACGGCATTCTCTGAAGACAAAATGCACATGTCTCTTGTTTTTCAAACAGAGTAACATTATTATGCATAACAACATAAGTGGCTCATTCTACTGTTTTAGTTTTTCTATGTGCAATGGTAAAAGAGTTTCTGTCCTCAACCCATGTTTAATACCACTCGTATATCCTTCAGGCCGTTAACCTTAACCAAAATAACAAAAAGAGTATAACAATAATACAAAACCAAAGTTTTCGCATCATACAGTATAGTAAAACGTGAAACTGCAAGTGCTCATCAAAGGATAAGTTTATTGTTTTATTAAGGGTTTAATCAAATATTATTTCTAAAATTTAACGAAAATAGTTTCTGAAACTATTTGTTGGATACAGAATTATAACTGTACCAGTTAGTATAATACATGTATACTTACCAACGATTCCTTTAATTGAGTACGTTCGGTATCCTGGTCTAGGCCAACGCATTTCATAAATCTTGCCTTTTTGAAGTGTACTTCCCATTTTTGAAAAACTGTTCATATGTACTAAATCCTCATCTCTCGAAAATTTAACACGTGCGCCGGCGAATCCCAGAGCATTGCCAGATTTGACATCAATCCGTTCCTGTTCTGGGACTTTATAGCTCCCAAAACCTCCGCTTGTCACAATTATGTCATTAAAGTCAACAACTTGCCAGTTAGTTGTTGTGTTTGGAACTTTCGTGAAAGCTCCCATCTTCAGATCGCCTTTGTTGAATGTAAAGTATTGCCACTCTACAATAGGGCCAGAACAGTCCCATATTTTAGACGGCATTACGATGCCCCATTCTTTGCCGCTATCCACGTGTGATCTCTGTTTTGCTACATTGCCTGCTTCACATCCTGTAAATAAATAGGATTCAAACAATATAAAGGTTTACAGAAAAAGAATTTGGAACAATTTTCTTTGGCTTCCTAAATCTTTGTCAAACTTGTACATTTTGTAGGAGCCAAAATCAGGCGTTCAAGAAAATACATCCCCCTGTACCCCCTATACAATGTTGAAGCGCCACATGGGAACCAATATTGATATAGGGGTGCGGGGTATTCTCATTTTTCCCCATTTTCTGAGTTGTGCTGATAAACTATAATAGTGCAAAATAAAAGGGAGTTTAGCAGCAGAGGTAAAAATTAGCCTGATTTTTCACACCAGGGAGTTATATGTACAATCCTTAATGAGAAGTCGCGAATTCATTCTGTGATATCAGTGTGTCGCACAGAATGCTATGGAAATATTGGCGTTATTTCTATATATGAAATACGAATTAAAAAAATTAAATTGTATGCCTTCTTTAAAGGTTATGTCAAAACTTTTAATTAAAGAACCACAATTTTGGACAAAAGACGTGGCAAGAAACATCTGTCGTCTTTAAACAAGTACTCAATAAAATGCTTAATTACTACCAAGGCAATATCTAATTAAGAAAATAACTGACGCCAGTCGGACGACAGTTGACAATCGAGACAGGGTGAGATAATAAAAGATATAAGAAAATGTTCACTCATTTTCATTTATCTTGTTCTAGACCACCATTTATCAACTTAAGCTCCCAAATCCACTTAATGGCACTAGCTGATACCCTCCTTTACATTATTTTTTTCATTTACAATTAACACTCAATAACTTGGACAGACTAATTTAGTTTAATATTGAAAGTGATACGTATTCAATATACTCCCCCCCCCCGAGAGTTCCTTTTGCCAATACTCCAACTCCTCAATTGACAACATATAAAGTTAAATTTGCATCCATTCAATACCAGCTAATGGCTGTCCGAGACCCTTCTTTTCAATATAAAGCATCATGCGCAACATCTCTGCTTTCCAAAATAATAAACACACACATTGATTTAGCCTTCAGGCCGGGTCTGTTTATACTTCTTTTTGAGCTACCAAGTATTAATTTTTCGTCACCAAGCCTCAGTTATTATTAGAAAATACACTGGAATTATATATTAAATTATAAGATAACAAGGACTTGTAGCACCAAACATTTGGTAGCTTATAAGTATGATTCAATCGTCTGAGCAACTGCAAGTGATCCACATTACGAACCAATACTAATAATGCTAATACAGGGAGTAGTGAACTCACTTTATATGACGTTCAAAGTTAGCAATTTGCTATACCCTCTAAGAACCGTTGCTATCGGCTTGTATCCATATTTCATCACCATAAATGTGATGACTCACCCCGAAAAGAAGGACTTTGCGACAGAACACTTTTCAAGAAACTGGTGATAATAGGCAGCAAAAAATAAAGAAATTAATAAGAATTTCCATCAGATTTTCTGTTGTAACATTTGATCGCCTTCATCAATTTCAACAAGTAAGGTGTCATTTTAAAGCTGTAACAGATAAAATTATAAAATCAAAAGTGATAAAATCTGCAAATTCCCCCCTTTCGGGGTGAGCCACTACAAATATCTATGAATAAAGCTAGCGACACGCAGTATCACTTACCGACACAAATTGACTTTGTTAACGTTGTATAGTTTGAGCTTTCATGTTTTCTATTCCATCCCAGAAAATAATTTTTGTATATGAAAACCCAATAAAAACTAAATATGTGAGAGATCTCATAGTTGTGGTCATTGATATTTCTAGATTTTGATGACAGTTTTAACGATTGAAAACAAGGTATAACTCATCTCATCAATGAGGTTGCATGAACTTGACTAGAAAAGCGCATTGTGCATCTTCTTCTTGCAAAACAGGCAAGTGATTCCTGAAAATGTGCTTTCGACATTATGAGCAAAAATACTTATCATCGTCCTTGGTAGGTGTTGTTGAACTTGAAAAGTGCCTGTTTTCTTTTAGTTATAATTGCAAGTTTAGCAGAGCAAATCTAATTACTATTAAAAATATTGTCAAAAAGTGGGAGTAAAAAGAATTTATCATAATCTTGCGATTATTTTTCTTTGTCGTTTCTGCAAGTTTTAAAGGGCAAAATTGATTAATATTCACAAAAATACGGTCAATTAAAATATAAGAAAAATCAAAATCATGCGATTTTTTTTCTTTATCTTCTAGGACGATTGAAGAACTAGACCTATATATTAAATTGAACTGACGGTGTTTTTACAACTTGATAATCTACCAAAGATCTTTTGCCTACCATGAACACTCAGTCAATTGGGTCCAGTGGTCAATGTCCTCCAAAACACCTGCTGTTGTTTAAGGCGTAGACCCTTTATGTACCCTAAACAATATATAGTTTCTCATTTTCCTTAGCCTGCGCAAGTTGCCAATTCCATTAAGGTGTTAAGATGTAAATGAACCTCAAAATCAGTTTCTCATTTTCTTGAGCCTGAGCAAGTTGAAAATTCCATTATGTTGTTAATCATTGTGGTGTATATGGACCCTAAACATTAGTTCCTCAGTTTCTTAAGCTTGCGCAAGTTGCCAATTTAAGATATACACGGATCTCAAACATCAGTTTCTCATTTTCTTGAGCCTGCGCAAGTTGTCGATTCCATTATGGTGAAGGGCACAAAAACCAAATGTTGGGTCCATATGCCCCCACCCCCCCTCTTGACCACTTACGTGTTAAACACCATAATAGAATTATAAATTGCCAATTTTTTGAAGTCTCATTTTGAACAACTCACATCATGAAAAATGTGTGAAATGTGCTCTTGTACAGCTTAGTGAATTGCTAAAGCCATAGGCCATGGTAGTCATGTAGGAGTTTACCAAACATAAACTTGTGAACATTCATGATCATTTTATGTAAACAAACAGCTAAATGTTGGCTGAAACTAGCAAATGCACGACCAAAGTACTTGTTGTTTATTAAATATTATTTACAATAATACATGAGTGATCTAACAAAAAAGGGATTGCAGGTAGCAAAAAAGTCATCTGCTAATTTTAGCAGGTGAGAATGCATGCGTCAAACCGTTATGGTTGCCGTTTAGGTCTAACCATAAATGAAGACATCGTATACATATACTACACCACTGTTTGATTACTAATAATATATAGCCATTTAATACTAAAGGCACATTATTGGTGGCGCTGTTTCTATAAATCAAGTTTTCCAGGTTTTAAGACTCTATGACCCTTAGTTTTGACATTTGCCACATGGATAAGGTGAAGGAGACAAAAATCAAATTTTATTTCATGTTAAATTTATACAACAAATATAAAATTTATGCAAAATGCATATAATTAATTTCAAAAAATGAATAGCGCCACCAATAATGAAACTTCAAAATATGGGCTAAAAATTGTGCTTTTTGATCTAAAATGAGCATTTTTTGAGATAAAATGTGAGATTAAACTATGGAAATAAATATTACAGTTCAACACCTAATTCCAGAACTAATTTAAACACTTTTAAGGGCCTGCATTTATTGTAACAGTGCATTAGTGTCGAAATATTAATAAATGAACCCCTCAAACAGTGGTGACTACGTGAATAAGAAAAAACTTATTATATTGCACATATTAAAGATGACCTTGACCTTGATAAAAGCACCAATTCATAAATCTCAAAGACATTTAGGATTTGATGCTATAATGAAGGTCAAGTTCATTTGTAATCCTGGTTACATAAACACCGGTCGCCGACCGGTGTCTGGTAAGCCGAAGGAAGCCGCAACGCCGGTATGATATCGGTATGACACCGATGAACGCTAGTCACTGTTGTTTGAACCCTATAGAAATAGGGACATTTTATCTCTAAGTGTCAAAATAGATGGCGCTATTCATAAAAACTTGTTTTAAGATGTAGAAGGGGGGAATACTGTTATGTACTAACAAAATTAGATATGCAAAGGAAGCATCTGACATCAAAAACATTTTACTAATCATTTTCAGCCAAAATCTTCACAAATCAAGCAATATAATCGATAATCAAGTAAAATTTATAATTTGAAATTTGTATAGCGCCCTCATTTTTGCACAAGTCTGAATTGACAAAAAATTCCAATAAACTGGCTTTAAGTTAACTAAATTTCAACCAATGAATGAAATTTTGACAATGGGTCAAAAACTTTATTATGCGATACATGTAAGTTACTTGTACTGCTTATTTCAACTTTCTGTGAAGTAAATATGACATTTTGGTTAAAAAATTAATACATGTCCACTTCAAACAACAGTGTAGTGAGCTCTTGCGATGCCCGGTTGGTCACCGGTAGTTATTAGACCATAACTGAAGACATCGTATACAAGCCGCAAGGTTTTAACTCAGAATTAATTTCCTGCCGCATGCTTTCGGTGTCTTTACGGCTCACGGACACCACCCGGTGTGCGGTCGGACACCGGCTGGTGTCCGCTGAATTCTACCAAGTATGACGCCGTAAACACATTGTAACCTCGCCGCTGGGTAATGTAACCAGGACATCCGTCTCTTCGCTTTAGACTCAAAGTTTATAAGTAACTTCGAGTTCTATCCATGTTCATTTTGCTTATACCCTGGTCACATAACCTTGCGGCGAGGTTACGATGTGTTTACGGCGTCATACCAGCAGACATCGATCGGATACCGGCCGGTGTCCGACCGGACACCGACTGGAGTCCGACCGGTGTCCGGACGGTGTCCGTGAGCCGTAGAGACGCCGGAAGCATGCCGCAAGAATTTAACTCCGAGTAAACGCTTTGCGGCTTGTATACGATGTCTTTAGTTATGGTCACATAACCACCGTCCGACCGGGCATCACAAGCATTCACCAGTGTCATACCGGTGTAGCAGGAATGTAAGTCCCCCGTCCGGGTTGTACAGTAAAGTATAGGCTAACAAATCTCACGCAACATTAGTTTCACGCTTTACTCCGTTATGGTCTATGGAAGGCGGACTACCGTTTCAGGGGGACTAAGATTCCTTTCACACCGGCGTTGTGGCTTCTTGCGGCCTATGTGACTGGGGTGCATATTGGAATTTTAGCCTACAACATTTGCACTGAACTCGTGCCTCAAATCCTAGATGAGGCACTGACGCTAAGCGAATTCGGCAACCTTGCAACCACGTATTTCAATGAAGCCAGCGTTCAGGATTTTAAAACGCACCGTACGGCTACCTTTGTTAAAATAAATCCACAACAATAGACTCGATGATTATCATTTTAGTGAGAAGCTACAAACTTACAATTTGAAATTCTAATTTATAGCCAATTAAGATGAAATCTGGATGTTTTTCAAACATACCTACACGTTCTTCAGTGATCACGCAGTGTCAACAATCGTCGATCTATGGTGCCCGATTTTAAAAAGCTACATCTGCATAATGACATATGAAAAAGATTTGCTATCAGCGAAAGACTTGAAACCAAGAGCAACAAAATGCGTCATTGGGCAAATTCACGTGAATTTCTCTATAGAATTGTGTATGATCCCCGCCCGATCGACGAATGAGATAAATCATCGCAGTGAGTCGATCGGGTTTCACGATCAATACAACTTATCAAAAAACATCATGGCATTAATTATTTTTACTCACCTGTTTCTTGCGCTGCCAACGGTTGAAGAAACAGCACTGAACAAATAAATAAACTCGCCGAGTAAACCATAATATCATCAGTTGATTTTTACATCAATTTTACAGCAGAAAGAAGAAATACGTCAGTCAACAACTCGAGACTGAATAAAGTGAATTGAAGGTGGCGCGTGCTGAAATCACTGTTTTACATACAGTCCATTGAACTCAATAATGGTGAGTGCACAGATCTTGCCATGCTTGAACACACACAGATCCTCAGCCCAATGTCTTGTTTTAGATTTGCAAGTCAGATTTTGTAAAGTTTGCATCATTTGTAATATTGATATTAACAAAACATTTAGACAAAGTTCAAGTCTATTGTTTCCATAGTCAATTATTTGGTATACAAATACATGATATTCCACTTGACATAATTTCTTACATATTATATAAATTGATTACTATATACATAAATGGATTATGGAGGAGGAAGTCGAAAGGCCAATAAGTTCGAAGCAAATTTACGATTTTGTAAACCAATTACAAACAATTACGAATTCTAGTTCTTGTCTACTGTTAATTCCTTTTTGAAAGCTTCTTATGGCATATTCAGAGTCCAACGATTTTACTATAATTTGAGTAGTGGTGTATGTGGGTGGGTATGTTAGTAAAAGGCTCCCTCGGTTTTGATCTAAACGGCATGAAATGCCCAGGCAAGGTAGAGAAACCCGAGGAAGGTTCTAACCTATAAATCGGCAAAATCCGTAAACGGGTTGCGTCAAAAAGTAAGTGCAAAAAACCTGTATTTTTGGTCCTTTTTTGCCGTTAATGAGCGTCAACGTCGCCTTTACCCGCGCTACAACAATTGCGCTTTTAAATATTGAGACTATACGTATCGAGCGGTGTAACAGTTGGAGTGTTGAAATTGCTGGACTCTGAATGCACTTGGTTGATTGAAAGATACTAAAGAGTGATAGTCTAGGTGTATAGATTGATATGAGCTTTTATTAACCAGATTTCAAAAACTTAAGTAGATGTGACGAAATTACTAGTTTACCGAGGGATTCCATATTTTTCAGGCACATGTCCCATTGTGACCAGTCACCGACCGATGTTTGATGCATGGCAAACTCATCATGAGTACACCTGGCCATGGAACTAAGGTACCAGTCAGCGTTAGATTACAATTAGCTGACAAAAATAGGCCCTACTAAGTAAAAAAAGGATGATTTTGTTTCTTTTTTTAACAAATACGAATTTGTAAACAACACATTTGAACAAATGAAGTGTATATACCTTGTCATATTGTTATGAGTCATACCTACTCATTTATTACTTGAATCCGGTGGTATTCCCGGGGTACGTACGTGGCATCATGTCTTAGTATCTATAATGGTGTTAAGTTATGCTAAAGTCACATAATGGAACGGGCACTCGGTCAAGCTACGGTCGAGCTGGTACAACACACACAAAAAAGTACTGTGGTAAATAACACACGCATAATGATTTCCCATTTTAGAAAATTCCCCATCATTATTATGTATTCAGTACCTGTTAAGCGACAGGGTGCGAAGATTGCTGAATCCAGACTAAATTTTAAATATGAAATTTGACTGTTTTCTTAGAGCGCGGTCTAAATAGCTAAATGACTAAATACCCCAAAAATCATTTGTAATACATCTAAATTGGTCGAATGTCCAGCTACAATCGGCGGGTTATGAGCATATTTTTGAAATAGTGGATTTTTCAAAATAAAAATAAATTCTCATATTTTTTTCTGAATTGGTAATATAAAAAGGATTGTGCAAATAAACCAAATTGATACACTAATGTGTTGTAGTTCAAAATGATGTGTTGTTTGAATAAAACATTTTCTTCTGAGTTTTGTCGTCTTCAGTCTTTGGAATTTTTCCATACGTTCTCAAGTATCATCAAATCCTTTTGAAGGGACTTCATCGCTTCATGCATGACATACATTGAATACACGCTTGAATTCAACACGTTAATTAGCAAGATTAGGGAATTTCAAATCAATCGGATTGGATTGATTGTTTTGTATATCCATAAATAAGATACTTCTTGACATTCAAGGCTTATCGACCTGAAAGATTTAGTGAACCGGGAAATACAAAGTATGCAAAACATGATCGTGGTTTATTCAGAGTCTGTCGATATGCATCGAACGACGCCCAAAGTGCGCAGTCTTTTACACGCGCTATTCCTTGTGCATAGCGAGTGTAAAGACTGCGCGTCGATGGGCATCGATCGATGCATATCGAAAAGACTCTGAATAAACCATTAGGCACGTTGGTCTATTGGGTGTCAGCCATGCGTCCTTGTCTAAAATGATTATAAATTGCTGTAAACTTATAAAACGCGTGTGGGCTTTTTCTGCTATAGCGTGTCAGCCCTGGTGGAGCCTAACTATGTGACTGAAGCATAAGCCACAATTTCACTCTACCAAAAAGGGATATATCGATAGATTTTTATCTAAACGCACCTTTGTATAAACGCACCTATCAAAAGTGTAGCCTGGATCAAGTTTGTTGGGCTCTGGTAACTCGCTGTACTGTATATCACTATTACCAATCTGTACTATTACTACATTTTTAGCTCTATAAGTGTTATATAACACCTTGGTTGCGTTTTCTATCGTGCATTTATTTTTTTTACTTGAAATGTACAATAAAAAGTTCAATTCACATTGATCTTTCTAATCTAGACAAAAGCACCACAACGACTTAAATCAAGTCTATCAAAAGTGTTACACAGGATGTGAGTAATCTGAATGTGTGGCACATGATTGCTTCACGGCCTTAAAAAGTTCATGACTTTCATGTCTTAAATGATTTAATGTGATTTAACAATTCACATTATAAGTATTAGGGATATCAACGAGAAAATCAAAGCTCCTATTCAGTTCGTTTTCATAACAAATTCCAGAACATTTTACTTGACATCTACACTAAATTCGTCGACTGATCAAGCGTTGATAATTGATGTATTTATATGAAATGCGGTCACCTACTTGGTCCTGATTGGCAGAGTCATTCTGCTTAATCTTTGTGTGTCACTTTTCATTTATGGTTTATTCGTTGACATAAAGATAATTGGTTTCTTGATTATAACTAATATTTGGGATTATAAGCCCACAGTACCGGATTTCTAAATGGGCCTGTTGGGACCGGGCCCAGGGCCCTGATGTCCAGGGGACCTTGGCCATGACCAAAAAAAAAGGTGAGGGGGGAAGAAGAAGGAAAAAGGAGAGTGGAAAAAAGGAAATGAAATCAAAATATTCGGTAGGATTTTTAACGACCCAAGACCCCCAACATGTTGTGATAAAATACGAATACGTATTTTTGGAAGTTCTTCATGAACGCTTGCCAAGAAGAAGGGAAGCAGTGGAATTTTTTTCAAATCCAAAAACAACAACAAAACAAATCTTGTCAATAGATGTGTTAATAATAACATTAGGCCTACTATTTTGACATATTATTTTGAGGCTATTTAAATTACCTTTCTGACTGGCTATAGGGCCCTCACACTATTTACGTAAAGTTTATGCCTCGCAAAAAATACTTTAAATCATTCAGACCCCACCTTAAGGTGTTTTAGAATCCCGTTATTGCACAAGGGGGGGGGGGTCCATATGGACCCTGGATTTTGATTGCTTTAAAAACAATGTTCTCCGCATTATTTATCTTTAAAACTGTACACAGTGATACACCAACTCAATACAATTCAAACGAAATCCCCAAAAATCAAAATCCGGTCAATTCGTTTCAAAATGGCGGCCAGGTATCTAATTTGTGTCAAATTTTCATTTTTTACGAAAAATTTCCAGCCAAAAATTGGAAATCTGCTTTGGCTCATAATAGCAGATTATAAATAAAACTACATTGCTGAAATACAATTAATGATAATGATTGGTCTGAGCTGCTCCTTTAAAATGTTTATACCAAATGACACCATTTTAATTTGATCCTTTTTTATGCATCATACCAAAATGAGGGGAGCAAATTTACCTCTTCGGCTCTCCAGATAGGCAAGAAACATCCCTATAACTTCAAATAGGCGACTGAAGTCCCTCACCCCTTGAACAAATGCTGCAGCACGCCGTAAGGGTCACTAGAGTCGCATGATTACAATTTTACACAAGGGGCCCTGAATTTAGACCCGGCCCAGGACCCTGGCAAAGCTAAATCCGGCACTGAGCCCACTGACAAGTTAGCTCGCAATTATTACATTCATTTATAACACCAACCTCTCGAATTTGTATTGTATATATATGTATAGAGGGTACCTAAAACTTGGGGGTCTCTTTTCCTCCGTTAGTCAGGATGGGGAGAACAAGTGTCTGCGTGTTTTGAGCTTCTTTATTCTGAATAATTCTTTGAATATTCCGAGCGACACGGTGTAATAGGAAACGACATGATTGAGGTGTTTAACCTATTAAAGCTTGATATTTCAACGTTCACATTTCACATCTGCAATCTCGTTTCGGAGACCAAAACAAAATAATGGACGATTCGGACTGATTGACGTCACGTAGTTAGTATTCCACCAGTTGACCTTGTTTTGAAATTAACAATGAAGTTGTCGTTATGCACTGTTTCCGAAGTAAAATGACACCAAGATCACATGTCTGGGTCAAACGGTTTCGGAGATATTGACATTTTTGTTCGAAAATGTTGGCGCTATTTGGGCTGCAAATTATAGGAGTAAATTGGAGAAAGAATTTAAGGGCGTGCAAAAATGATAAACTACGAAATTGATTAATATCAAATATTTTTATACTACCAGTGCCCAACAATAGCTAAAGCCGGAAAAATGTTTCATGTGGCACTTCGTATTGA
Source organism: Ophiothrix spiculata (assembly GCA_000969725.1). Taxonomy (NCBI): domain Eukaryota; kingdom Metazoa; phylum Echinodermata; class Ophiuroidea; order Amphilepidida; family Ophiotrichidae; genus Ophiothrix; species Ophiothrix spiculata. Next base: position 34,393 of record JXSR01S056669.1, on the reverse strand, counting down.
AAACATCAGCCCGACTTTGAGGTAATTTGTTCAATTTTACCAAATGGACCCACCTTTTACACTTGACTGTTTCAGATTAACAGTGGGTGTAGGGTGAATAAACAACACGGCACTGTACATGCTGTACGAAACGTTACCCTAGTAAGGTAAAAGAGAAATGACAACTACAGTAATTGTACTTAATTCCGGAACCACTAAAAGTACTCATACTTAAAATATTGCAATAATACTAACATGAAAGAAAAATACAGGTACACACTTAAAAAAAAGGTAGTCAAAATTGACTTATAAGTAGTCATTTTTGACTACTTAATAACGGTCAACTACCCTGGACAAAATCGAGTACAAAAATAGTACAACATTCCTAAGGTGCACATTTGGAACATAATTATAGTACAGTTTTAGTACAAATATAGTACAAATTTGTGTACTATAAATGTACTCAAATTGTACTTAAATGATGTTCCAAATGTGCACCTTAGGAATGTTGTACTATTTTTGTACTCGATTTTGTCCAGGGTATACACCAAACCCATCGGGGTCAAATCTGAGCCCGGAGGTTTAGTCAAAAATTCGACCCAAATTACAGTTGAAAATGATTACATTCGAGGTTAATAATGACCACCTTCGTTGTTATTTTTCAAAATGACCTCTTTTGAAAATAACTACTTATTGGTCAAAAAAGACTAAATTCAGGGGTCATTTACTTTAATCGGTGTCCCGATTAGGAAAATGACTCCAGGACATAGTTATAAAAGTGACAGTACGACTACATTTCCGGGGTAATTTCAAAATTACTATTTTCGATGGTAATTTCTACACAATAAGAAATGACTCTTAGTGGGTCAAAGTAACCACATTTGACTGCATTTATACTTAATTTGAAATTACCTCCCGAACTAGTCAAATTTTTGACTTCCTATTTTTAAGAGTATACATTCTGAGTAACACTTTTCCTGTCGTAGGGCGTCTGCGGTTACCTCGGGCGTCTGCGGTTACCTCTGGCGTTTCACTCCTATAACACACGCACGTGCGCTCCACCTTTTGAGGTCAAGAGTATAGCGCCCTCCCTGCTCCGCCTGAGAATATGACCTAAGATGACCTTTTTTACTTTTTCGCATTTGACCTCAAATGAACTATTGACTTTATCTGACCTTGACCCAAGGTAAAAGAGCTATATATGATCGAAGTTGACCTTAAAATGACTTCTAATTTATACATTTTTGGGATTTGACTTTTGATATTGAATGAACTTGACGGGACCCGCTGTGGAAATCTCACGAGGTACAGTCCATGTTTGGTTGAGATCGACTCATATGGATGTCGGGAGTTTTGCTTTGCGCATGCACCCGAAACACACAAATGCACTCAATCTTTGACCTTGACCTTTGATAACCCGTCAAAAGCAAATTCAATCTTTCCAAATTACATCCACCCACTATTTTTTTAGAAGCGCGACCCACCATCGATCTCAGAGAAAATAAATGGACAGACAAGACAAAGACATTGCGTATTATCATATATTATATAGATTCACAATCGACTCTTAAATGTTTTATCTATCTATCTATTGATTTATTTTAATACATATTATGTATTTATTTACTTTTCTTTATTCATTTATCATTGTAAAAGACAATTTTCTTTGTTTTTGATGATTCATTCACATTTTCATAACACTGAAAAATGTCAACTACTGGGTAAATCAAGAACTTAGTTATAAGGATACACAGAGTCCTCATCATTTGATACAATCGGGCCAACAAATAGAGGGAGGGAAAACATATCTATGAAATTTTTAATGCAAATGTGCAAATTTAACAATGAAAAGCTGTGCTTAACTTCATCATTATTTTCATAAGCCTGTATTTATTCATAAAGTATCATTTATCAATACTTATTTCTATTATGGAATTTTATTGTCATTTTATAGTTATTCATATATATATCATTTATATACAAATATTGAGTGTTTTAATGTACACGTGTTATTATACCAGCTTTATATTGAAAAAATATTTTTCACTTTCTTCCATTCAAACACTTACATTTTAAGCTCTACCCAGACTATAATATATATTCTTGCAGTAGGGTCATAGCTATTGATACGGTGAAATATGAAGGCCATGTATAAATAATAAATAAAAATTATATGAATGCTTGCGATGCCCGGTCGGTCACCGGTGACCATAACTGAAGACATCGTATACAATCCACAAGGTTTTAACTCAAAATTAAATTCTTGCGGCATGCTTCCGGCGTCTCTACGGCTCACGGACACCTCTCGGTCACTGCCGCTGTCTGATCGGCGTCGGCTAAATTCTACCCGATATGACGCCGTAAACACATCGTTACCTCGCCGCAGTTGGTTATGTGACCAGGGTATCCTTTTATTTCATTAATATACTTTATTTTTTTATCTGTTTTATATTGTTAAAAATTTAAAATTAGAAATTGAAAAAATAATTATATAATAAAATTTGAAAACAATATTTATATAATAAAATTTAAAAAAACAGAAACTAAATACAAAATTAATTAAAGATCTTTTTGATAAAAATTTTGTCCTTTTTATTTTTTATACATGACTTTCATGATACACCGTACCATAATCAGAGTAAAGCATGGATCAATGTACATTTATCAGGAGTGTCAACTTTCCTGATATCTATCCATACATCGAAGTGAAAGTGTTTTTAGGCACTAACGCGTTCGCCGTGTATTGTTAACAAGTAATAACAAATCAATAAATATTAAGGAATGTTAATCGTCACAAATTGACCATGCAGAAAGGTTTCCATCCCCGTGATCAGATAGGCACCACAGTCCCGTAAACATGAGGTGTAGGGATAAGATAATACGCCACCCCAAAGTTGCCATAAATCCAAATTCGGTTTTGCAGAAGAAGTGGTGGATCCAAATGGTCCATCTTTTAACTCGAGTTCTTTTAAGTTATAGGACCAAACTCATCCATGCCAAGGGGCAAAGAACATGAACACCATATATCACCCTTTTTTTTTACTTAGCTTGCCGTACAATCTTTATTTTTTTTACTATGGTTCTCCGGGATGGTTCTACACATTCTAACAAGGCATTTAAACATGATATGCATTTTAACAACAAATTATC
>JXSR01S056669.1:20405-30471 GCA_000969725.1 Ophiothrix spiculata | reverse complement strand
AATAAGTCTCCAAGTGTGGAGGTTTTTCTTGCAGCAAATCATATTATAAAGAACGTTATACTGAAAGTGACCTACTTTGTTAAGAATTCTTTCTTTGATCTTGAAACGAAAAATATCCTTCCAATTGTGAAAGTATACATTTTCTTTTTCCCAAAATTTAATACATGAGGAGTTTACATCATATATATTAAACAATCTATACAAGACTTTTGTATCGAAATTGCTCTTAGACCTGAGTAAGTTCCTTTTCATTTTCGTCTAACAGTATAGCCATATCTGCGGACATTATATCACTCCTCACCGAACTGTTGGTAGATGATGATTTTGTCTTTGTATCAGGTAAAGACTGTTTTCCAAATGTAGGATGAAATAGGTTGTTTCTAGAAGACCATCTTACAATGAGAACTACAAATACAATGAGAGCTATGACTGCTATGCCGGAAAATATTGAAATCTTAAGAACAGGTACTCCTTTCGATCCTTTAAAATGAAAAAAAAAGAGAAACAAAAGTCAACGATATCAATTGTCTCGTAGTTTTATGAAAGTCATGTGACGTGTGCCTAAAGTCACGTAATTTGTATTACTAGCCCGGGGGCCACTTAAGTATAATGCTGCAGGCATAGCGTGACCAAGAAAAAGGTGAATAAGGGTTGTTTTTTAGGACAGAAAGTTGTATCAGGTGACACCGTTTAGGGTATCAAAACAGCCATTGTACTTCATTTTCAAGAAATATGGTACTTTTTTAAACCCTAGTGTTAAAACGGTAACGGTAAATTCCCAATTTAGGGTGTGAATGGGGGGAAAAGGGTATATTTTGGCGTCAGAAACAATCACCCTTTAGGGGGTGTTTTGAAAAACTGTGGTCACGCTATGCATGCAACATTATACTTGAGTGGCCCCCGGGATTACTGGCCTTTACGGATATATGTTTGGTCCTGATTTAAAACAATTTGTTATATTTGAATTATTATTGATATCCATATGAGTACGTAATGGTCGTGTCATCAGCAAACAAGTTATCAATAATAAGTATGAATATGGACCTAATACGGATCCCTGTGGTACGCGACAAACACTTTCTCTCATAATTATGAAAACTGGAATCGACAATTAAATACATATTGTGATCTATTACTATATAGAATATCTATTGAACCAATTAAGTACTATCCACCTTGCTCCAATTTATATTACAAAATATGATATGTTGTGTCAAACGCTTTTTACAAGTCTGAAATTTTTCCAACTGTGGGTTCACTGTTTTATACAGTATCATTCATTATCTACCAATTTAGCAATAGCTATATAAGTTGAATGTTTAGAACGAACAAGAAATAATGAAGGATTATAAAAATGTTTTATATTTGTGCAATAAACCACATGTTTTCATTCAAACTAAGCTGAAATATTTACACTACTCCATTCAAAAACATTCATTATTTATTTCATTATTATTCATTATCTGGCGACACTTTTTCAAGCTTTGGAATAAAGCCCAGTTGTAAGTATCCGTCGCTTCTGTATACATTTTATACGTACCAGTTGCAGTCAAATGTGAACCTGATGAATACTTGACATCATTGTCTGTGATACTAATTGTTGTAACAGCACTTGAAATATTTCCGAATGAAACTGATGTAATCGTCAGAGTGAAGACCTCTGTGGACTCCTGGATGTTATCGTCAATGATTACAAGTTGGTTGAGTGAATATGATGCAATGTTTGCTGGTATGGTTACGGTTGTTGTTGGGTTGATGACAAAATCAGATGAGGAAATTGCTGAAATTGGTTTGGCGGTGATTGCTGTACAATCGAAACAAAAACAGCCAATAAGCATATATAAAAAGTACAAGTGCAAGGTCAGAAAATGCAACATATTAATTTATTGCATTTATATTAGTTGAAGCTAGACAATAGTGCTATAGAATCATGAAAACAAAAAGAGACAAAACTGACAGCATGACAAATGGTTACGGTTGTTGGATTGATGACGAGGGAATTGCTGAAATTGCTGTAACTGTCAAATCCAACGTAAAACAGCGAATAAGCGAATCAAGGTCAGACAATGTACATATTTATTCATTTCATTTGGTCAAAGGTAAACGATAGTGCTACAGAAGCATTAAAACAAAAAGCAGCAAAACAAAACAAAAAACTCCAACAACAATCATGTTTGCAGGAATGAATAAATTTGTTACTTTTATTTCGTTGCCTTTCAATATATTCTTTTCAAAAGGACCGAGTTGCTGTTATCCATGATCAAAGCAGTATTGGTGTCTTATCAGCTGCGTTATTATAAGATATAAACAGGTTCTAATTCAGGACTCAAATTCTGTGATACTGGTATGAACAGCGTTTTTATCGTTTTCTATACAGATAGTTAAATTTTGAATGTGTAGGCATTTGAAGTGAGCATGCTTTACAAAGGTGGCATGTACGCGGTCATATCAATTCTTGTTTTCAAAATTCACGCCAAATCATGGCTATCATGGCTATTGAAACTTGCAGCTATCATTTGTTGTCCTTCGTGCATATCTGTGCACCAAATCCTCACCCGTGTTTATAAACATTAGTGTTACCTCATCTTTGATGTTACATTTAATTCAGAAGTAATTTTTACCACTTCTTATTGGCTGAAAATGTTATTTTTATTGTTTGCTTATTTATTTGATCTCAGAGAACAAAAATTGTCTAAATTGTGTTAGCTTACCAACAATGCTTTTTACCAATTCTAATGAATCTTTAAGTTTAACCCTAGTTATACGGAGCGATTTTCACAAACATATTAAACGGGGGGGGGGGGGGTTGCCCCCCTTCTCTTTTTTTTTTATAGCGAGTCCACCAGACCACTGTATGTGTTACCAATGGATAGGTAATAGTCCCCTATTCCCATTAATACCAAATCCGTTGATGTATGACTTCAATTACCGAAGTGTGAAAAGTCGGTATTTGTACGGAAAATATAGGCAAACATTTTCTAAAAAGCGTGGGAATAACCGATTTTTATGCGTTTGTTTCTAAATATTATAGAAAATAACTAGTTTTACCTAAATAACAATTTTAAATGAATATCTGCAATATAAATGACGAGGGGTTGATGCACCCCCGCCCCCTTCGTAGAACTAGGGTAAAAGTGTATTTTTGTAAACTGGTGGGGCGTTGAAGGATAATTTTTCGTTTGCTTCCAAGCATTCTCTTGGCGAAGTCAAGCCTGATCAGGACATTTAATCGCCTGCTTGTCACTCTATTACATATACACATTCCATATGACCACTCAACTTGAGCGGTGAATTGACCTTGACCCAGGCGTTGTCAAAAATGTTTTTTGACCCATTTGTGTTGTTGCCCCTACCCGTACGTGAGAGGGTTGATCCCATTCGGAGCTCAATGTTACACTTAACTAGATTACCTATCAGATCTGACCAAAAGCAACATAAGTTTCCCGATAGTTTCCTTATAAACGCCTTGTGAGATATGGCTGAATAAAGTGTTTGTGCAGAAATACTTTATAGACCGCTAGTGTACCTAATGCTCTCTGCCCTGCTCTCTGCACACGATTCCTTCGTATCGAAATACGTCCCCATTGCATCAACAGACGCATCCCATAATTGAACACATTGATTTATTTGGTAAAATACTTACTAACTGTAAGATCAATATTGCCTTCTTTCAGAATAACAGGGGCAACCACGGCTTCTCCTTCTGTATATACATAAGTGGATTTCTCCCATCCAACAGAGACCACTGTTAAACATGTCAAGATAAACGTTATTTGAATATATAGACATTTACAACAGCCTTTAGATTGACATTCATGAGTTACGGCAAAGTTAGCGATCCGAACGTTCCCAGCTACTAGATTATTTTTCCTCGTCGGCCAACAATTACAGCGATATCATTTTAGCTAATTATGACAATGATAAAATGTGATATGAAACCGAACAGATATATTGAAATTACAGACTAGGACCTACACCACTACATGAATGTGGTCAAATATACATGTATTATACTTCTTCACTGTTAAAAATTCGTGTCCTTTAATTAACGATAATACCGGAATCTTACTGTCATCAAATTAAAGAAACCCTTTTTTATGGTTTTATGCTTTGTTTTTTATGTTCAATCGGTGTAATTCTTCTCTTTCTGGTGTATTGAACAACATTGAGCAAGCTGAGAGATCCCATGTATGCAAAGGTTGTAAATTGTAGAACTTATTTTCAGGCAAACTGTAGTTAAGTGTAGCAGGAATCAATTAAGTATCATAATCATGATTAAAGCCTATAACTTACTTTACTAGCTTTCTAAACCTATACAATGGCAACAATATATCACGATAACGATGAAGTACATTATACCCTGAACGGCACATCGATTGAAATATTACAACGTCAACGTGGAAGTCATACTAAACAAAATTCTTTCAATAGTTTGCAATATGCTCTAATGCAAGTAAAATCATCAAGACAAAGGTATCAATTGCTGGCCAACATTTAGCGACAACGGTGACACGAGAGACTTAAAAAAACATCTCTCACAGCTCTCCAAACTTTGAAAACTCACCTTCATCGTCTATGATGTTGACAAGAATAGAATCCGGGATTGTAGCAATCACGTCTACATGTGGAATTATTGTGCAATTAAAACTCTCGGTTTGTTCAGGCAGTGTATCCTGAACTATAAAAACATCGGTACATCCTTCTACTGATTCGTTACCAAAGTAGATACGATTTCTGGTTGGTGTGAAGTCATCTTCTACATCTAAAGATACAGGGTCACATCTTACGTCTGACAAATGGAAAGAAATGTAAAAAAAGGAAAAAACGGCTATTTTGCGATAAATTTGCTTTGTACCCCTTGTTACATGGAGCGATTTTAGCAACATACAGACCAGTGGCGTAGCTAGAGGGGGCGGGGGCCATGTCCCCCCCCCCCCATTACTGACATCCGTGGGTTAAAAAGGCGCCTGTCGGTATGAAGTCCATCAGTCCAATGTCGGTTTAGCCTTGCCCGCCTGGGTCCCTGGCCCCATCCGTTATTCGCTCCGCTCGCATGGTTAATACAATTCTGTCAGTTCGTCTTTATAGTGCCCCCCCCCCCCCACTTTCGGAAACCTGGCTACGCCACTGATACAGACCGGGGACAACCCCCACGCCAAAGTCCCATTTTTATAGCGAAGCTTCTAGACACTATGTTGTACCAGTAGACAGGTATTAATCCCCATTTCCTTTGATTGCAAATTCAAGGACATCCGTTAATGTATTACGTCTCTTTGACGTCATAATTACTAAATCCGGAAATTCGGCATTTATATGCAAAAACCGGCAAATTTTTTATCATGAGCTGCGTAAAAAACTTTGCTTTGAAATACTCTAAGCAAGAACAAGGGACTGCAAGAAAATGTTTGAAAATACAGTCTTGTACACGAGACCGATTGACAATGGCCATCATTTAATATCAATGATCTTAAACCATTGTTGTGCCGATTCGCACATAGAATAGGCTGCAGATTTCTCGCATAATCGTTTGCTCATCTATATATACTACGGATACACTCAGTATATGAGTTCATATTGACGCTTAGTAATATGAAATAGAGTGGCTTGAAATAATTTTATTTATCATTTCAAACCAGCATTGAACGAACAAACTGTAGGCTCATTCTCAGGTAAAGCGTGCAACTTTGCCGTTTTGGTGTCGCTCATGTTCGTGTTACTAGTTTAGCGTTGTTAAGCCTATTACAAATAATTTGAGCGATCTAGTTAATACATTAAAGTCACATTAGTAACATGTGTGAAGCTAAACATTTTAGCATGCCGGGAAAGTAGATAACGATTAATCTGAAAATGCAAAATCGTTACTTTTCCCCATGTCGCCAGCCATACTTTTTACGTTTTATGTGGCCCCGTTCCTAAAATATTCGGGCATTTCAAACGCAATGCATATTTTTTAATAGCCCGTAATAGGTATTAGTAATGACATATAAAGTTTAATTATATTAAGTATTTAATATGACATAATAGCTTTTTAAATCATGTCGCCAATATTGCAAACAGATACGAACCAAATTCTAAAATCGATAACAAAGTGTGAAAATCAATATGTTGATGGATGATTCCGCATTAGATTTATCAAGTAAACTTCAGTCTTGAATAACATATAAGTTATATAGAATTATATATTTACAGTAATGATTTACAAGGATATTAATATCAAAAAAACCCTATGTGACTGTCACGTCGCAACAGATACGAACCACACATTTTGTCGCCTTTTCGCAAAACGCGGTACACTATGAGCGAAATAATACACCACAGTGTAGTATGTGTAGAGCTTCTAATTTAGTGTAAAGATCAAGTTTGTAAGAAAACTAATTTTCTCAATAATGAATATTTAAAAAAAGATTCCAACAGATACGAACCGACAGATACGAACATTAGGTATAGGGAATACAATGGTTAAAAATCAAGTATTTTTAAAACATATCCCATGCACTTTTTCTTCTTCAGAAGCCATAGGAGTTTATGATTTTGTATGTTTTTCATGAGTTGTTAGTAGTCGAAATTTCAACATTTCTCTAACCAAAGTTGCACGGTTTATCGGAGAATGAGCCTGTAGGTTTCTCGCATACTTGTTTGTCAGCCATAATAATTGGAATAGCGCGAGTCATTTAGTGCTAGGTGTCTCAAGGAATTTTACTAGTAATTAATTACGTGTATATATAATAAATACTACGAACTAACCAATAGTTACTGGAATGGCGTGACAACTGCTTCTTCTCAAGCATATCTCAACAACCGTATCATTCTCGCCAACATTGATGACAGGCGTTGTCCAATAGTAATGTCCTAATTAGAAAAACAATAAAAAACATGATATTACAAATAATAATAGCGGGCAATTTTATTGCGCCTGACAGAGATTAAAGTGCAGAAAAAAATATGTACAAACAAATTCATTAAAACGTATGTTTTAGGTATACTTACAATGACATATAACAGGAAACACTAGATTGAAATGCACACAGAGATTTTAAGAACATGTAAAATCAACCCTGGCTGACTGAAAATGGAAGAATGCTAGACCGGTATTATAATGGATTTGTGGGTCAACTCACTAAGGGAAGGTGAAAAAAGCTTGCTTAAGAGAAACGTATTGCTTTCGTGAGAGAAACATGAGTTCGTTAAGCTGATGGATTTCATTTTTTGTTTAATAAATGTCATCTTTTTATGTTGTTTATTTTCAAAAATTTTAGTGTATGTTCGGTTGCTCTGGAATACTTGTAGCGATGGACTAGACACACTGTGTGTCACACAGTTATGTGTCTTAGCGTGGAATGCAAGACATGTATGGACAATAAACATGTCTTCAACATTAAAGATTAAAATAAGAACCAATTTGGACATAATCTGAGAAATAGAAACACACCTTCCTCGCAAGACATGTCTAAAAATTTTATTTAACATGGCTTGTGAATTAGTGTTATCTATTAAACGTAATCTTGCTTTAAATATCATTTATCAAAAAAATATAAGCAACATATAAAACTACCTTCATAATGATCCACGATAGTGACCAAAACGCTGTATGGCTCCCTCCTTTTAAGACGTGAGCATGTGTCATTGCTGGGGTCAATTATTGTCAATATGAAAGACTCGTCGTTCTCTACTTCGCAGTCTTCGATAGCCATTATGGAGAGAGTTGAAGAAGATTCCCCTACAGCAAAGGATAGCTGATGGAGATCAGGATCAAGAATGGTGTCATTATCCTGGCTGGATATGTGTTCTATCTCTAAATCTGTATTAAAATAGTTTGGAATATACAAAGAAAGTAGTCATAAAATATTGAAATTTTGTTATTATACCGAACACCTATTAACAAATATTATTAAAGGACCATTAACTTTATGGATATTGTAAATGACTCGTTAAATAATAATTTGCAGTATGTTACCATCCGGAGTTATCATCCACAGCTATCGACTATGGCTGACCGTTATACATTCACCCCTTAATATGTTTACTGAAATGGACCAGGTTTTTTTTTTGTGTGTCTTTTTGTTTTGTGTTTTGTGTGTGTGTGTGTGTGTGGGGGGGGGGGGTGTTTTGTTTTTTATGTGCTTCGGTTTTTTGTGTGTTTCGGTTTTTTGTGTGTTTCGGTTTTTTGTGTGTTTTGGTTTGTGTTGTATTTTTGTTTTTTGTTTTGTCTTTTCTTGTTTTGTTTTGTTTGTTTGTTTGTTGTTTTTGGTTTGCTTTGTGTTTTTTCCCGAAAAAAATACCTGTAACTTCATTGCATGCACATCATTTTCAAAATGGCGACTTGAACATTTGCACGCACGCCCTCTGCATCCGAATTTTGACGTCCTACCTTGCCCCCTTCTCCTCCCCATCTTTGGTGGTACTTTTTTTTTTCCTTTCTTTTTTTTTTCTTCAAAATGGCTGACTACCAAATATGAAGCTTTTGCACGTATTAAAAATGGTCAGGGATAAAAGTTTGAAATATACTTTGATTAAATAAAGCATGCATGTAGGGAAAAAGTGCATGCAATCCTGGAAGAAAAGTGTTTTCACTAAGTTTATAGAAAAGGTTGAATAGTGCAGATATCAAAATATAGCCAAGGATAAAAAGAGAGGATTATTAATGCGTATTTTCTTACCGATTGTTTTGATTTGTTTCGTCTCTAATCTTGCCGCTATTACCTCGTAGGGTTCATGTCCTTCAATTAATGTTATAGATTCATTGATGTCTTTCCACCAGTAATCGGCTATATGTTGGAAAAAGTGAAATAAATATTGATACAATGTATACCCTCCAAAATAATACAAACGCTGATCTGCTATCATGGCTAAAAGGTCTAATAAGATATATTAAATGTTATGTTTAAAAAGCTAGTTTCATTGTCCTTGTCATGACTATCGCCTTGACGTTTAGTTAAAGAGTTTATCTCGCGCGTTGTCACGGCATGACCTCATTGACACGCATGCATGCATGTTATTTAACCTAATTCAAGACTGAAACTGCGTATATGAAAAATATTGTCAATCCGACAATGCGATAGCCACGTTAAAGTCTATGAAATCTGTCATTTTCTTACGGCATGGTACATCAGAGGTAACAGTGACAGTCATCTCAAAGTTGTCTGTCCAATCAATTTGCGTTTTGCCCCAATAGATTGCCAAATGCAGGTCTTTTGCCTCTGTCTCATAAATATTATCAGCTATTGTTTCCACCGGGAATGTAGCTTGTTCACCAGCTTCCAGGGTTAATGTCATTGAATGGGGTACGTAATCCACACCTGCTTTAGCATCTCCATTCAAAGTCGCCACTCCTACGAAGAACGCAAAAGATCAAGATAGGAAAGTGTTATTTCAGATGATCTACCGACTCCTTTATCGAAAATGGCAATTCCCAATTTTCCCATACAGAAGTGGCAAATCTTGGAAGATTCTGGGATTGGATTAGTGATTGCAATTTCCAACAAAGTCGGGAAATGGTACTGTTTGCATGACAAAATAATCTCGGAAGATATTCAAAACTTCATTTTATGCAACAAATTTTCGAATTTTTGAAAAAGTGAATTTTCTATATGGACCATTATGTATTAGGAGTAACAGTCCATGTCATCAACGATAGGTTCGAACACTGCAATTTTTAGTATGTTTTTCGTAATACTATCCACAATACAAATCCACATCACATTACAATTCATCCAGACTACTAGAAAGCCTGTCTTCTAGATAGCCCACTGATCTCAGCCCTAACTGGCCTTCTAAATCACTGGATTTGATAGTTAATTTATCCCTTAAACAGTTGGTAGCGTCATCGGAAAAAACAAAGGGTTCTATTTATATCGAAATATAAAACTTTATCGTAATGATTCTAAATTCAACTACATACTTATCGTATGGCTGTAGTCTCCTACGTTGGTAAGTGAAACACTCAACGTCGCCCCTTCATCAACTCTATCTCTAGCAAGGTCAAATGAAATTTGTGGCTTTTCTACAAATGAAAAAATCGACAACATTAATTTATGACAAACCCTCTATCGTATATTCATTTAAACCT
>JXSR01S056668.1:311476-327419 GCA_000969725.1 Ophiothrix spiculata | reverse complement strand
ATAACAAAGATGTAATGGGCGTCGCTCGATACCTAATTAGTTGGACTTGTCATGTGATATCGACCTATCGATATCGATCAATTAGGTTATAAATATATTGGCAGGTTAATCACAGACTTATCTAGTTTCCCCCTACTTTAACCAGTTAATCTCAATAAAGGTCGTCAGAATTTTGCCGTGGACATAACTGCATAATGAATATAGTCAAACGTTTTCAGATGACTTTATGATTTATTGGACGATGAAGGAGAGTCATCATTTACTCTCCTTAGTGAGCCATTGTCTCATTCCATTCAAAGGTGCATTGGGAAAAATTGAACTTTATCTGCAGATGATTTGAACCCTTAATTACTGTTAACCGATCTACCCAAGGTCGGAATCGCCCGGATCTTAGATACCGTGTCCGATTCAACTATTTGTCAAATCATTTTAACGTTTAAATACCATCACTTCCAAAACATAGACATCATCATATTTAATGACTGACATATCATAGTACTTTAATTATTTTTGGAACACTGGTATGAAATAAATGAACGATTTAAGAGAGATTTAATTTCAGAAAATCAGAAGTTGAATTGGACGAGTGGATTCGGTAATTTCAAATTTCTGTGTAAATTTTTCTACTTTTTTGGATTTTACTACACTTTAAAAGCATTAGTTAGAGCATTTCCAGAAGATTTTAATTCTGAGTGGAATCTAGGCTAGTCCTTTTAATTCTGTTTGGTACCTAAAGATGAATTTTTGCACTTTTCCTTGGGTTTGTTGAATCGGTTTGTGAGATCAGTAGAATGTAGATTTGTTCGTAAGTCTGATTCAATCCGATCCGATAAACATAAAATTGGTCTGATTCCGATCAGATCGGTCAGATACTACTCTTTGTGTTTGTTAATGATAATTTAATGCTCTCCTAAAAATTTCAAATGTAAGGTCCTGTCTTTTCATGTTAGAATAGAAATAACATTTTACTAACAAAAAAATATTGTGAAAATTTGGTTTTATTTAGTCTTTCTTTCTTAAAAGAATATCCGAATAGTGAGTAGTATTTATGCTCAGCATGTTAAAATTGGTTGTAAGGCTATTATATCTATATAAAATGAAGTAATATATTTGTCGATAAATGCATGCAAAGTTTGCTCGTAACACATTAGCTTTATCTCAAATATCCGATTTTTTTTTCATAATAGAGCAAACTTTAGAGTTTCAATTTCAAGGGCAGTATTTTAGTTGTCGAAAATGGTTATTGATAACAGAAAGACGTTTTTCCTAATATTTAATAGTAAAGTTGATTTTCATCATTTCCACTGACAGCGATACTTCTAATGATGCAAAAATATTTTTAAATGTAAAGACAACATGATGTTGAATTTGTCCAATGCCATTTTAAAGCAATTACTCAAGGATTGTGTGTGCAATCGTTTTTAACAAATTATCTTCAATAATTATGAGATTATTGGATAGTGTGTAGCCTTGATGTGTGGTTATGTGAAGAAGTCACCATGACGTGTATAGGCTAAGTGAACTTTAATAAAGTCGTTGTGGATTTCATCTAGCAAGTGCGAAAAATAATGTAAAATCAGATACCTTGCTTTAAGCAACTTCTACTTTAATGATAATGAAAGTTTTAACTCATGAGGATATTCATGAATAAAGGTACCCAGAAAATAGTTAAAGTTATGTTCACTCACATCTAAAATGTCACAACAACTGTCGTGTGTCATCTCATTATGCATGCGCATAGGAATAAAGATGAGGAATCTGTTGACAATTTGAGCCCAGTGGTCCAGGGGCCGCTAATGACAGCATCCCTGAAAAAAATGCAGTTATTTCAAAACTTAAAACCTTGCTTGCATCTGTGTGTTTTGCATTGGTGTTCTATTTCCAACATTTTACTCATTTTCCACCTCTTTTTAGTCCATCAAGAAGGACCACTGGCAGCAAGTGAAGTAAATTAAATACAAAATAAAAATAAATGCTTGGGATTTATAGTGCGCTATGCCTCCCAGATTTGTAATTCCATGCGGCCTCTTCACACTTTACAGGTGTTCGCTGACCACTGTGGCCCAAGTAAGTTCCATTCCACACCAAGCATCATTTCAGGTTCTGCAGCAACCTCTAAGGGTGCTGAACCTTGATCAAGCATACTCAACTTTTGACACCAGCGGGGTTCGAACTCTGGACCTTCCGCACCGCAAGCGGGCGCCTTACCGATTGAGCTAACGTGACTGCTTTAAATAAACAGCAAGGGCTGACACTCTCAATGCCCGCTTCGCTACCTGCCCGTGGTCCTTCTTGACGGACTACCTCTTTTGAGACCCTTTAGATGCGCTGGCTATGCTCCTGTGATTGAAATAACAGGATTGTCACTTTTTCTGGTTTCCTACTTTTTTGTCAGTCTTTGTCGTTTTTTGTTGTACAAATGAATGGGTAAATTTAAAAAATACAGGTTCAAAGTTTTTGAACAACATTGAGTGGCATCACTGTAGAATGATTTTTCACAGATTTTTATGCTCACATGCACTGCTGGATCTAAGAACCCACCCAACAGCCAGTGGCGGGTGATTTTAGCGTTGGGTGGGTAAAAATAGAAACTTGTCTGCCTGGCAGTTAATTTTTGTTGAGTCTATACTAATGAGTTTCTTGTCAGGCAGGTAACTGTTATTTTTAAGTTACCTGCCTGAGTAAAGAAAGAAAGAAAGAATTCTTAAGGCTAATCGCCAAGGATAACCCAAGAAAGCCTCTAATGAAGCTTATTTCCATTGGGGTCCAAGATCTTTCTTTAATTAAATCAGTTTTGAATGCAGGAGGAAGACCGGAGTACCCGGAGAAGAACCTGCGGAAGCGAGCATGGACTGAAAACCAAATGCACATACAGCGCCGGGACCGGGAATCGAACCCGGGACTCAGTGGTGCAAAGCGAGGAAGTTACCGCTACACTAACCCGCTTCCACTGCTTATTACAAAATAATATTAATGTACAGCCCTGCTCATGTGATTAAGAATGAAAAAGTTCTTTAATCCCGGGGGACCGCTCAAGATGGCAATTGGTACTTGTGCTCATCATAAAAAATGGCGTAAAAGGGTCTGATTTTGTACCACAGGTGGCGTCTACGTTTTTGGAAAAAGGGGTAGTTTTCAACATTTATGCCATTTAGGGTTCTAAATTCAGGCTACCTTTGCCACCATTAAGGGTCACTTTTCACTTGAGATTTGCTCAGCTGAGTATTGTGCTGTACATTTTTTGCATAAAAAGTTCTTAGAGCAAGATATGTATTGACTTCAAAAAATTCAATTGTATACTTTTTAATACCTAATTTGTTAGCAAATGATCATTACAAAGTGTGCGATTTTCAACATCTTCACTGACCTTATGCCATTTAGGGGTGCAATTTGCTCTCATCAATTACGCCATTTAGGGTCCAATTTCGAGGTTCTCTGACAAGCACTAGTACCACTTTAATTTTGGAGTGGTTCCCTGGGTTTTTAATTTATTATGTCATATTGGACATTCATTCAAATGTCAAAATGAGCAAAACTAGAGACTCCATTGTCAATATTTTCTTCATTTTTTGACATAGCTAGTCAAGATTGATTCGCTTGTCCATGTTATAGCGAGTCATTATTTGACAACTCAATTGATCTAAATTGATGACCAGGTCCATCACTATTTCTTATAACTCTGTTTGGATTTGAAGCTAGTGACCTTTTGAGTATATGATGGAGCCTTCAATCAATCATTTGATATTTAGGCAAGGGAGAATCTGTCAAGACAGTCACATTTCAATTAACGATGGAACATTTCATTTCAACATATTATTAACTGTCCAAACTTAAAAGAAAATATACATTTATGTGTTTTAGCAGGCCTGTGTTTTATATGAAAAGCAAAAACACCATTTTCACTTTAGAAGCCATTTTATGTGAGAGCAGGTTTCATACGTACTGATCGAGTCAAAATTGGGAAAAACATATTTCCAAAACTTAATGTTAACCTTGGGAACTTATCCAATTAGATTTTAATCAAATTTTATCTCAGAATTCAAATTTAAGCAAATCATGCCTAAGGAGTAACTCACATTATGGAACTAAGCATCTGCAGTATAATAAAAACATCGAAAAAGGGTCCAAACTTCTTTTTTAAACAATGTTCCCTCATATTAGTCACCATATAATGGCCTCTATAAAGATGCAAATAAGTCTACTGTACCAAAAAATCGCTTTATACAAGTTTAAAACCAGTATTAAAATGTAAACGAAATGAGAACAACAACTTAAAAACATTTTCAAAACATCGAAATTCTCAAAGAAAAAAAAAAAAAAATTGGCAATCTAAAAGTTAGGCGCGGTTTACTTTTGTACAGTAAAAACTTTTTCCAGTTTCGAAAAATAGTTGCGGGCGATGGAGGACAACCAAACAACTTTTTTTAGCCTAATAATGATAATAATACCCAGTATTTATATGCGCTATTCACCGTAGTGTCATAGCGCTTGACATTATTCTTTAATTGTTTAATTAGAAAATCATCACAATCATTTTACTTCGACTAGATCATAATCTTAAAATGCCTACCTATCGGAACTTAGATCGTAATATTCCCCTAACAGCTTCCCAATGCG
Source organism: Ophiothrix spiculata (assembly GCA_000969725.1). Classification (NCBI taxonomy): domain Eukaryota; kingdom Metazoa; phylum Echinodermata; class Ophiuroidea; order Amphilepidida; family Ophiotrichidae; genus Ophiothrix; species Ophiothrix spiculata. The sequence goes on along the minus strand of JXSR01S056668.1, from coordinate 322,802 downwards.
CTTGGGTCGATGAAGCAATCAAGATTAAATATCTTACCTATTAAATATATAACCTGTTGGCCGTAGTGGGGATCAACTTTAAGACCTCATGATTGGGAGTCCTGCGTTATTCCACTAGACCACACAAAGCTCCCATATTAGAATGAAGGTCCATCGCCTTAGAAAACCTGCAATTCTGAAATGTTACTTGTACTACTTTTGTCAGGTGGCATAGGATGTGATTTCTTGATTTAGGGACGAGGGATTTCTAAAATGCAAATTTAAGATACGTTTTACATATATTTCTATTGGGTCACGTATTTAAGAAAATATTACAAAAATCATATTTTTACCTCTCCAAAAAAATTACAAAAGTGTTCTTATAGGGTAAGTATGCCTATATTCGGCCACTTAAGAAACAATCTCTCCCATGTTTGAAATGAGAGTGAAATAGTCGACCATGATTGGTATATATTTTTATTGTATCAATGTTTATATGTCTATCAATTTTTATTGAAGATCGTCAAAGATTATCTAAGTTGCGATCGCAAAACATGTCTACGATCAAAGTCATATTTTCGGACACGATATGCCTATTTTTCGGACAGCATATTCCTATTTTTCGGACACTTTGATTTCGTCCATTTAAAATCAGTGATGTGACTAAATTGGTGGAAATAACATTATCATTCAATATTTACGCAATTGTTTTGTTTTTTCATGAATAAAATATATACCCTACATCTAATTGAGGGCTTTGGTTGTTATCGGAACCGTATACTTGCGAAATTGCAACCCAGTGTAAATAGGCCTATAGCTAAATATACCATTCTCCCACGTTCTAAACAAAGTCTTAAATCCGTTTTGTAAGTTACTTTCCGCTTTTTAGTTAACTACACCCTTCCCCTAAAAAAATATAAAATGAAAATATAATAGAATTTCCGAAAGTGTTACCACTTGTGATATTGGAGAGCTGTGATTCATATATCATCCCGTGATTCATACATCATCTCCGATACGTCGCTATTAACTGGTACTGGTGCGTGCTTAACCCCACAATCCCTCAAAGTTGTTTTTATCATAACTTGAAAACTAATGAAATAAAATGCATAAATGTATACATTTTTAGAAAGGAAATTTTACAAGGAATCCATTTATTTCATCAAATTCAAGTAAACTGTTTTAAGAACTCGCATTTTAGAAACTTACCAAAAACGTGTTATTCTCTCACAGGTTTTCATGACTTCAATTGAAATTTGTTGAATTATTTATTATTGTACACTTGAGAAAATAAACTAAATTACCTTGCCTTTTCCTAAATTTTGCCTTCATTATTCTCAAAAATTACACATAACGTGTATTATTTCTGAAAAAGACGAATTACGCGCTAGGTCCTTTCCCCATCGAAGGATATTAAATTGTGCATAATTTAAGTAGGCCTAACTGTTTGCAGATGCTTTTCAGTTATCATTTTACGCAGCATCACATATAGCTACATATTGGGGCAATCTACACGGAGTGCTGATCCAGATGCAAACGCATCTTGGAGATGTGCATTTCCGAGATCAGTATCTCCGTAGACCGCTTGCACGTACGCGTACACTGAGTGCTGTTCAGCAGATCCGGATCTGACGCCCATGTATAGCCATAGTCTTCAGCAAAGTGGTTTACGGAGATGTGTTTTCATGTATATAGATTGGCCCATTATAAACTATACCATCAAATGGCGGGGAGATTTGGCGCTTTCCCTTACATTTTTTCACATATGTGGCGCATTGTAAGGACTAGTTGGGCACCCCTGATATAATATAGAATTAACCTCATCTTCCTAAAGAGGGCCACTCTTCCCCTAACGATTTATCGCCGATTGCTTAAAACACAAAACAAAATGACCCTTTTGGCATGTTAGGTAATTTCTTTTACATCATTTTTTAACATTAGTCTTCAACAAATGTTTGACGACACAATCACAAAGTGCTGTGCATTCATTTGCCATCATCTGATCTGGCCTCCGTTATTATTTAAGATTGATTATTAAAACACATTGAAATTATATATAAGATAACTTGTTGCACCAAATATTTGGTATAGCTAATGAGAACTGTAGACTATTATTGACGCACCAAATATTTGGTAGCTCATGAGAACTATAGACTATTGTTGTTAAATATCACGCTGTCATAGCTTTAGCGTCGATAAAGTTAATGACGGCTCGGGGAAGGAGGGGGGGGGGGCAGCACCAAACTTAGGCTTTAAAAGAGGTGCGGCCTCCGATATATATGAAACCCAAGTCTTACAGGCAACGAAAGATTGGCCTGAAAAGGGGGTCTAGAGAACTTAAGTGCTCCTAAAATGACCCTTGAGAACTAAATTTCTTGGTTAAATTTGAATTCAGGAAGCAAAAATGTAATTCTAAATATTGCTTGAAATTGGGTTTGTGAACTAAATTTAAATAAAAGAACGTTAGGGAACGGAAATATTTTGAAAAAAGGCTTGTGATACAAAGATTGTGCTTGAAATCATGGTAACAGCCCGCTAGTCCGAAGGTTCGGACTAGCGGACCATTTTAAATTTCGGACTAGCGAACCTTTTTTCATTTTCGGACTAGCGAACCTTCGGACTAGTGAACATTCGGACTGGCGAACCTCCGGACTAGCGGGTTATAATCGAAATCATAGGGTAGGGGTAAAAGGGGTTTTCTATGTCAGTTCCTCCACTGGAATGACGGCGCTTGGTTGACAAACTGACGCAAATAAGCGTTATTTGCTATAGTGACTACATGTATAGCGCTGGCGTAATACCTCGGGTATGTATCATGAAGTCGTGCAATGATAACGGTAATAGCATTTTGTTATCAATCTAACGGTAATATTAGTAATTTGGAAGCCGCCAGCTCAAGCTATGCAAATTGCTCTATGATAAAGTCCAAAGTGGAAAAAACTCTATTATTAATAACGCTTCGTTACAAAGTTGACATTATTATTTTATGGACTAGAAATTGACTAAGCTTTTTTGATTGGGAAATTTTGCACTGAGCAGCCCATAGCACTATAATTGTGCTGTCATGCACAAGCTTTGACGCCAGAAATGACCAATCACGGATTACAAACATATTGACGCTATTACTATTAGCGCTAATTAGCTAACCAACTAGAATTAGCATTTGCGCAAATATCGCAGCTAATTCTCAATGCAATTCTAATCTTTCTAACCAATTATATAATAATGATTAAAAAAGGTTAGTTTTTTTTTCTTTTGATACTTCTGCTTACATGCGTGCAGGACTTTTTTCCTGAAAACATGATTAAAATACATGCTTTAGGCCTATACGTTAAAAATGTTTAAAATACACTCGCGTAGGCTTATATACATTTAAACATACGTAAAATATTCACTTGTAGGCCTATTTTAATTAACATTTAAACATGCTTAAAACACACGCATGTAGGCCTACATATCTAAGAACATGTTTAAAATACACAGTATACACAGCGTGTTACAGTCTATAACATAATAGCCCTTGTCTATCTCCATTGTGAGGTCCAAGTAGGCATACGCAAAATAATAAAAAAAATGATTTTGGCATTATTATTGAGGCATTACACATGCCTATTTTTCGGACACCCTCATAGGAGATCGGCGTTTTGCTAAGCTTAACTATATTTCAAAAATGTCTTTGTAGCGAAGCGTGTTCTCATCATAAAATACAAAAATATTATAAAGTGTTTTGAACTTGTCGGAACTTTAGCGATTACCAGCCATTAGTGTTATAGAGCACATTAGCGTGCGAAATGACAAGTTGCTGATTGTTAGCGTATTTAGGCTATTAGTGCTAATTAGCTAACCAATCACTATTACCATAACCGGTAATAGCGCGATTTCTCTTTAAATTTGTGTTTTGGATAGCCAATTGAATAAAAAGAATCATATTTTTCAAAATATTCGCTTAAACAGAATACATAATAGTAAAGAATGTTTGCCGGCCGAATAATAGGCATATACCAAAAGTACATATGCCTATTTTCGGCCACCCCCTTAACAACACGATCTGTATTTTGGAAAAGCTTAATTTTATGCCAAAAATGATTTTTGTAATGTGCAATCATCATAACATACAAAAACACGACAAATAATGACCTTATAGAACAATTACACCCTTTAGAATTAATATATGCATATTAAACGATAGCTTAAAATCAGTTTTCAGCCGACTTTTAAGGCAATGCTCTCGGATCATTTCGCCTGGGTCTGTGTTGGAGTCTAAGCCATGGAGTCTAACCACATACCATAATGTAGCTTACCCATAGGGCCAACAAATAACCCTCAATGAAATTCCTTGATTCCCTATTTAACAAAGCGAGAGCTCACGATAGGCAAAAGTGGCCGAAAAATAGGCGTGGCCGAAAAATAGGCATATTTACCCTAGTAATAAACATAATTATGTTATTCCAATTATAGATTTTATCATATTTTTTTACCTATTACGAATATAATTTTAGTGACCATCCCGGAAGTTGTATTTTTCCACGAGTTTTCCAATGGCACACCAGAGGCGGTGTAGGACGCGACTACGATACCATACGACAAACAGTAATAAGTTGCCACGGCCACCTTCCTGACTTTTGTAGGGCCTATAGCTTGAGGAAATTTGGTGCTACGAGAAAAAAGGTGTCTGAGAGCCACACATAGAAAACTCCTCAATATTTACTTTGGTAAACAAATATATCTAGTAATTTATGACTATTTTGATCAAATCTCTGTAAGGAAACATAATTTGGGTGTAAAACTCCGGGGTAAAACTTTACAGAGGTTAAAAGAAAAATATGTCCATTCTTATGGTATCAAAATCTGCAAATTGATCTTGAAAATTGGGATCAAAAAGTGATTGGAACGAATACCTTTAAAGATATTCCAGAGGCAGCAAAGTTCTAATGATATCCCATGAGCCGCGTTCACCATTTTAGCTCGATGGCAAAGCTAATTTACCTGGGCATAGCCAGGCCAGTAGCTTTATTTTTTATCCTATTACTTAGTTTGTTTTCATTTAATCATTGATAATTTGTTCAGCATTATATGCTGTTATATCAGTAGCATGATTTGAAAAAGTGATCTTTTACATATGATGAAGGAAAATAGAAATTTAAGGCTGAATTTCAAAATTTATAGCTTGATGTAAATTTACCTGGGCATTGGCAGGCCGGTAGCTATGTTTTGCTATCATTTTACTTAGCTTGTTTTCATTTAATCATTGATAATTTGTTGAGCGCAGTACTCTCATATTGTCAACATGATTTTGTTATCTGTCATATAATGTAGGAAAAGGGAAATTCATTACTAATTTTTAAAGAAATCTATTAGATTTTTAAGCATATGTAAAGTGTAGTTTTTGTTATTTTTGAATGGTTACATATTTACATTATATGGTACTAATGCCTCTCATCCTCCAGAGTTTGTTTGACCTGAATTTTGTATATAAATAAAAAGGTAAAAATATTGGCCAAAAATAAATAAATGTCAGTTGATATTCTTGACTTAACAATATGATGGTGATGAATTAAACCCCATCATGTGGTTCTCATGGAATCAACTCTTGTTTAACATTGAGCCATGAGTACTACAAATTGATGCGGTGTTTTGTCCTCAATTTGTCAACATCAGTTTTTAAATTAATCGATCATTGACAATGAAACTGATTTCCAACAACATCTTCTATGTATAAGAGTAGAAACTTATTAAAATGATATCCCTGTTAGAAGGCATTATTTTTCCTGTACAATTTAGCTAATTTCATTTGGCTTTTTATCAATCAGTATTGCGTACATGTAGATATCCCCGGAAGATATCTTTAAATTGAATAAGGAATACTTGTTGAAAGCGTACGTATGGATATAAAATATTCTATTCAATTAAGTCTAAATCGGCCCTTAATCATGCTTAAACTAATTGAGCAGAAACAAGCAAAGCTTAATTTACTAAGCAGTGTGACAAACAAGTATAAATAAATTCTCCTTCGTGCACCAGCATTCATTAGCAATGTTTACCAACTGAGTGTAGAAAGTATGTCATCTTTGCCCAGGGGGGTCCTTTTATTATTGACAAGGGGGCATTATCCACAGATTTTATTATTTATTCCAGACCTAAATACACTATCAGCACTAGATAACAATGATGATTTGTTATTTTTAATATATTTAATTATATTTGTCCCCTTAGTATTTTTAAGAATATTTTTGAACCAGATTCAAACAACTCATGTGCACCTTATCTCCTTGTTTATTTGTTTTTGTTGTGAACTGGGCCTTGTTCACCGAAGTGTATTTGTGCAATATACATAAATCAATGCACTGTTCATCACATTTTAAGAACTTGGAGTATGTACAAGTAGTTGCAAATTACAAAACAACAAACAACATGGCAAAACTAGCATTTGGCTTTAGATTTTGAAGATTTAGAGAAGGTAGCCCTTTAAACGCTTACGGATTTGTGTATATTGTTTCAACATACATCTAATACTACCGTATTGGGTTTCTGTTTTCAGTGGTTTGCAAATATCCCTTGCAATGTATTGCATGCTTTGGATAATATTGAGATCGCAAAGCGCTTACAAATTTCACAGAGATCCCAGATTTCAGCTTAAAAGAGGAATTCAGTTTTTTTAAAAATAAGAAGTTACAGTCGAACCTCATTAACACAAAATCACTGGGGGACGATGATTTTAGTTTGTGTTATCAGGATTTTGTGTTATCCAACTGAATTTGCATAGAAAATCCACACTTTTGACCAAACAACCATTTTGTGTTATCAGGGTTTTTGTATTTACAGATTTTGTGTTTGAACTTCAATGATTGAACTTGGAAGTGCAATGTGTAATAAATATAATTGGCAAAGATGTGTGTCATGTATCTCGACGGAAGTTAAAGGATGATGATGATGTGTTAACGAGGTTTGACTGTCCTCTTTTTTATAGACATGTAGTTTTGGTACCAAAATAAGGAACAAAACCAGAAATCTTGCAAAAATTAATTGAAAAACGATACTTTTCCACTTATTTGATTTTTGCATATTTTTAGTCTACAAACACTTTTCTCACAATACGTACCTTAACATGCAGAGTCAGAAAAAGGATGTTCTGCATGTTTAGGAATGACACCCCCTCTAGACAAGTCAAAGATATATCAATTATCCCCCCCCCCCTCGGCATCTTGATCAAACTTGTAAGTGTGCTTAAAATATTTACAGTCACATACAACGAATGGATAGTGTTTACTGGGGAATTATGAAAATAAAGCTTGCTGTTTAATTCATCAAATTGATTTTGTAGGTTTTGATTGCATGATTTAAAAGTTTAATTATTTTTTTTTAAAAGTAGTATAGGTTCATGAATTTGTGCTGATTATGAAATGAATTTAAGACTACATGACATGGGGTGAAGCATCTTAAGTGGTGATCAAAAATGTGACTTATAATTGCTTTTTAAATCATGTAAAGAGAAATAGTTTCCACAGAAAATATACATGGATGCACATCCATGTTCATTCAACTCAATACGTTGGCCTCACACACTGGGAGTGTGCGCCTGTTGACGAGCAACTTAATAGGATGCGTAGTTATAACGCATTTAAACGCAAACACATACGCGCAGTTGAGTACGCGGCGTGAATATCTGGTCAATGCGTCATTGTGTAGACACAATCTTTACTCTTGGAATGTACATTGATGTGCATGGATGTACATTCCACGCTGTCATGTAGTTTGTCCCACTGTGGGTTGTTGAAAGGAAAATAAATAGTGCATCAGATGATGTTTCTTAGGATAAATTTTGTCAAAATCTATTTGTCAAGAAATGTTGTGATAATAACCCGTGGGGGGGGGGAGGGGGAGGGGCACTGTCACTACAAGCTGGACACCATGCTTGTACACAAAACATGTAAAACGGGTAGTTTTTACGAATGGACGATGTACTCGAGTACATTACAAAGGTATCAAAATTGCAAAAATCTTGAAATTTTTATGCATATGATAGCTTGGTGACTTGGTGAGTGTAAAGGGAATGGAAATAAAATCTGTCCTAGAAACGCTGTTTTCAATCAAAAAGAACAATTGACTGAAAACTTTATTAGTTTTCATTTAACTCTTTTATTGATCTTATAAGCAAGTCTGTTATTAAAAGGGCAATAAGAGCCAAGAAGAGACGAACATCTTATTGAAAACATTGAAATGAAAGCTTACTTGAAAATGAAAAGGGTGTGTTTTGGAGACTTGATTTGAACATAATTGTTTATAGATGGGGAAAACTTGACAAAATACTTATTTAGGATATTATATGAAAGAAGGAGAATTACTTGTTTAGGTTTCATTTTGGTCAGATATGAGTGTGGTGTCTCCTTGTTGTGACTTTGCCCCTTCCCCTCCCCTCTCCGGGATGATGCATTAAAGGAGCGTGGTCAGATTACTTCAACTTTTGTTTTAATGTTTTTGAGAACAGGACATTAAAATATTATTTTTTCCTTACAGCCAATGTTGTTATATTTCACAGTGAGACTGTTCCATTTCAGAGAATATCAGTGAAATTTAGGTGATGATTTTAGCCTAAGTAGACCCAAAAAAGTGCTTGCCTTCATTGACAGACCCTAATTTTAGAAAATCTTTAAAAGAAAGTTTTACTATACTAAAGAATACCCACCCTATTTTTCAAATTTTCAGAATTTTTTTCTCTTAACCTTTTTTTTTCTTTTCTTAATCTTAACCTTTTGAACCCGACGAGCCGGTATACTGGCTCACGTGTGCATGTACCGTATGCCCAATGAGTCAGTTTACTGACTTTTAGGTCACGTGTCGGAAACTTTATGTGTCAGTCAACAGGCATGGGTAAGTTACAATTTTCAATGAAGCTTTGAACCCGTGGTTAATGGATCATTTTGCTCTTATTTACTCGGGTGACAAAAGTTCCTCATATTTTTGTAAATTTTAGCACAATTTTCAAAAAAGGTGGCTTTTCGCCCATGGACTACAACGTAAATGTCGAAAATATGTTGGTTGACATAAATAGTATTCTGTTGTGAATGCTGGTTAAGCCTGGTTATTGGAACAATTCAAACTAGTGTAAAATGAAAATGAAAACTACTGTAAAATGAAAATGAAAAAAGTAAGGGAAATCAAAATCAAGTTTAGGGGTTATATTGTGTTTTTAACTTTCGGGCTAGCCCAGGTCAGCTGTACAGATACATGTGGAGTGCCAACAAGGGTTTAGCCAGAGAGCCGTCCAACCGTCATTTGGACGGCTGATCACGAAAATGGACGCCCTGTAAAATGCAAAGGCCGTCCAATAAGGCATCCAAAAATGCATTTTACTTATGAAATTCAATGTTGAATGTTAGAATTTATCCTCAATAATCATTGTCATCACAAAATTTGATCAATTTATGTACTTTATGGACTTCAACATGGGCTTTATACCATGTTGTGTCTTTGTTCGTTTGCTGAAGTCGCAATTTTTGTATAAGTTCATCATCGTCGTCTTTATCAAGTATGAATATTAATTATGCTGACGTTGCAATGACTTGATTGAAGTCGGCCTGTTCGCCCGCCCTCGGAATTTGGACGCCCTATTTTTAAATCCTGGCTTAACTCTTGGTGGCCAGGTGGCCAGGGTTCAAAGGGTTAAAACATTGGTTTAGTGTAGATAATGTTAATCATCCATATTTAGGCTTTGTCTTGCATTTGTACAAATGACAACTAAAACCTCTTATAAAGTAGTGATTTGTTTTTACAACTCAAAACTCACTTTATGAATCAAACCATGCTCCTTTAACATTTCAAAACTGAATTTGGAGAGACTTAAGCTCAACATGTGTTTATTAAGAGTAATATTACACACTGTAAGATATGTTGTAATGCTACATGAGATTGAACCAAAAGGTAGCCCTTAAAAATTGCTCTCGGAATTGCATACATTGTTTCAATATACTACTAACACTGTTGTATTAGGTTTCTGTTGTATCTATATTGCAGCTTTTTAAACCCAAAACCTGTTTTGTTAACACAAACTGCACTGGTAACTCAATTTATTTTTTCTATCATATTTAAATGCTGTAAAATGTTAAATAGGTATAAATTTTACAGCAAAGCCAGGGCTGTAGTCGACACAGCTTATGTTGACATTTATATCGCAACATGTCAACAGAACTGAGTTCCTTGTCGACATAAACCATATGTACACAAGCATTAAGAAAAGTCAGAAAAGACTGATAGTAATGGAAATAACTAGCAAGATGTCAATCAAATATTGCAATATAAGTTAGATTTTCTATCTTACGGTAATAATAAGAACTTATGCTTTTTATTAAGCAGGCGCTGGGTAATATTTACAAAATTACATGATGATATTGCCTTTTTCCGAACTTTACGTGAACACTATAGTGCTACCGCATGATGGGTTATATCGACATATGTCAACACCATGATAAATTTATGTCGACATGAAAAAAATAGTCCTGACTACAGTCCTAAGCAAAACCCTGTTAAAAAATAAGCATTGGAAATGATCATGATTACTCTTATTCATCTGGGTTGATGTAAGTTCAAATAATGTTCAAATCTAGACAAGCAGAAAATGACATCACAGCCTAGCTGCTGGGTGATAGTATCACCTCTCTACGTACAATGTAATTTTGCTGCTTGTCTAGATTTAAGTATTTACGTAAACTTAGTTCTAGTAGAAAAAAGATTGGTGATAGCAGATAAGGCCACATAAAAAAATAAGTTATTTCTCGTCTGAAGGTTTTTCAAAATGTGAGGCGGGAGGGAGTTTATTTTTGGGTTTGTTTAGGTGGGGGAGAGAAAGCGATCCAGGTTTACCCTTGGTAGATATTGACTTCACATTCAGTTAATACCTTTTTAAACTCAATGTGATATAGATAGATGTTTGTTTGATGGCAGTTCCGACGTTAGAAACATAAAAAATGAACAGAATCCTTTAAAAACAAAAGCGGGTTCTGGAATTTTGAATGATTTAGCTCAATTTGTAACACATACAAAAAGAAATGATGCGGCACCAAAAAGTGAGGAGGGCGGGGACAGGAAACGGCTTATTTTTTATGTGTCCCAAAGCAAAGTGATCGAAAGAAATATGAAATATTTGAAAAAGATTCATCAGGAGTGTTTAAATGCAGTAATATAGAAAAGTTCTCTTAAATCCAATTAAATTTGGTATTCATGAGAGTCAAAATATTTTGTGTGCCAAATTTACTTAGATTTGTTATGAGAACTTTTTTACATTATTAAATTTGAAGTATATTACTTCATGAAAACCCCAAAATGTATTTTACAAACCCCTGACACCCTCCCT
>JXSR01S056668.1:271472-284342 GCA_000969725.1 Ophiothrix spiculata | reverse complement strand
GTGAATGCATAGCAGCAATTATGAACAAAAACTCTTGCTTTTTTGATGTAGGGTAAATCATAATTGAAAAATACCAAGAAACCAGCAGTAGTCACCAGGGGGAAGGGGGAGGGCATATCAGTTACCAATATGTAGCCAGAAAAATGATACCTCAAACCCGGGGTGGGCTACTTAGTACAAAAGTGGTTTATATGGGCATGCCACTTATTCAGGTAGCAAAAACATGCGCTCAGGTATTTCAGTTATCTCAGGACCTTTCTCTTGGCAAATATTGGTATTTTGATGGGTTTCCTTTTTAAAATTTGCACTAAATTGTGAAAATTAGGGCATTTTTTTACAATAGCTTTTAAGCCAAAATAAGTTCGAGCCAAAATTGTGCAAATTTGGGGCGAAATAATGTGATTATCTGATAAATTTGAGATTTTGATAATATTTGATAAAATTTAAAAATATTGGAATTTTGTTTATTGATGGGTCCTCGTTTCTTGAAAATTGATATTTAATGGGTGGCTTTTCAATTTTCAGAGGGGCATCCCCAAACTTCCAAAATTAAACTTAGTACCCCCTCTCCTGGACTTTATATTTGCTTCAGGATTTTCATTGTGAGTACCCACCCTCCTGGACCTCATATTTGCTTCAGGAGTTTCATTGTGAGTACCCACCCTCCTGGACCTCATATTTGCTTCAGGAGTTTCATTGTGAGTACCCACTCTCCTGGACCTCATATTTGCTTCAGGAGTTTACTCTCCTGGACCTCATATTTGCTTCAGGATTTTCATTGTGAGTACCCACTCTCCTGGACCTCATATTTGCTTCAGGAGTTTCATTGTGAGTACCGCCCCCCCCCCTTCCTGGAACTCAAATTTGCTTCAGGGGTTTCATGTGATTAGGCAACCCCTTTTCAAAAAAAGTACATTTTTTAACCTTTTGTGTCATTCTGAATTAAACAATAAAAATAAAGAAAAGTTACTTTTAAAGTCACACTATATAAAGTGGTTGCATTTCCTCAATTTTGAATTTTGAATTTATCCTTTTTAAACATGGTACAGGTATAACTTGTCCGTCCTCCCCTGGACTGAAATAGTAGCTTGTAAATAGCTGTCAAGACTTCATGATCATGTTAAGTCAATACAAAAACAGAAAACACTTTTTAAGATTTTCCTTCCAGTTCATTGTTATTCCCAGTGTCATCACTTAAAGGTGCAATTCATGATTCTGATGTGACATTGACCCTACCTCTTTTCTGGATAAATACAAAGAAGAGTACAATATAAATATATGCTGAAAATTTCACTTGATTCCGACCTTTCGTTTTCAAGTTACAGGGGTTTCATGTGATTAGGCAACCCCTTTTCAGCATTTTAAAAATCCCCATAGGCTACTGTGCTGTAATTATTGTCAGGCCCCGACAATAATTTAGAAAACGACACATTTTCGCACTTTTCTCAAAAATGCAAGCCCATTTGAAAGAATGGTTTTGGGATTGTAACATATGTCAGCCAAGGATTCATTCTCACTAAAAAAACTCAATTTTGATAGAGGTGAAGTTGAGGTTGAAAAGTGGGTCATGAATTTTAATTGCCCCTTTAATTGTGACTGTGTGTACTTACGAACATTTCCAGTTTCACAAGAGGGGTTTCATTGCTCCAGACGGCCTGCATAAATGCATAGTGCTTAAGGGTATTTACCATTGTTAAAAAATTCCATTTTTTTCCTTAATATATTTTGTCTGTGCTCAGTCCGGTGGGGGAGAAAAGTACATCAAGATTTTTGTTTAAGTCAGTGACCATATTTTTTTATATATTATATAAGGACTTCAACATATATGCCTATGTAAAAAATATAAATGTAATTTTGTCTTGATTTTTATGATTTTATCATAAAAGTCAATGGGAAAAAGAGGTAAAACATGCTATTTTGAAATGGATTATTCTCAAAAACCAAGTCTGTGACCCCCATTTTTTGTTACAGAAATGTGATCAGCACATATGAAAAAAAAAACACCATAAGAAAAAATAATAGAGGATTTCTTTTTGTGCTGAGCCACCTTAAATTCCCACAATGCATCAGAATCTAATAAAGAGTGATCAACAATTACCAATCTTAACAAACAAGCATCAATATTCCAAACAATATGGTATGTTGCCATGGCAATCTAACAATTAAATTTTTGCTGCAAAATGTTTGCTTTCTTGATTTTGTAAACCATGTCCAAGGACACACCAAATACATTGTGTGTAGAATAATAACATTAATGAGTATTTGAATGCAAAACAAATTGTGAAGCCATGCAAAATTAGCATTCTTTATTAGTTTCATGGTTTGTATTCATGAAATTGATCTTAAAATCCCCCGGTAGGTCAATTGTATACGGTTGGATATAATGCTTGAATGTTAAAACACACAAAAACGGGTGATTTTCACAGACCTGCCCTGCAAATATGCATACAACCAAATCTACCATGGTAAATAAAACATGCATAATGAATCCCTTATTTCGCAACAATTGTTCATTAGGTATTCTCGAGTCAACACAAAAACCAAGTTTAGCATCAAATTCTTAATGGCAAAATTCGAATATGATATCGCCTTTGGATATACATTTGATGCCGCTTAATTGGGACACCATGTGAGTAGCAAAAATATCCCAATTGATTAACCAGTTATCCTGATTAAGCAAAATACAGAAATCACAATATAAGCAAGATGTTTTCACACTAAAATATACACTAAATTCATGAGCTGAGATAAAGTGGACACGGTGAAAAAAATTTATAGAGACCTTTTGAACAGAATGAGATTTTTGCTGAGTTGGGATATGGTTTTAGAATTTTGTCCCATATATGCAATTTACTTGCATAATATTAATTTCATCATCATAAGTTTAGGAAATTTTCAACTAGTTAATGCCTTTTGTCAAAAAAATGTCCCATTTATCATGAGGAACATCCCGATTAACAAATCAATTTTGTACATAAAGAAACTGTTCCCTGACTGAAAAAGTCAATTAACCGAAAATCCCTTTTAAGTGGATCCCGATTAAGCAGCGTCGACTGTGCATGTGTCCCCCATTTCTACCTGGGAAAAATATCTCTTCTTACAAGTAACAAATAAAATTGCACGTGGATAAAAAAGTAAATCAACTCTGGAGCTACAGAAATATATTGCATCAAATATTTTTGTTTTTGTTATCATTTTTGATGTGTAGGCTTCCCTTTAATTTGCTTTGCACTATTAGTTTAAGTGTTGCCTGGCTTCAACCAAATGTTATATAAAAATATGACTTTTGTCAAAAAAAATTATGTTATGTTCATTTATCACAAAACTTTTCATAAGAACCAGTATACCAATTTGCTGCTGCCCTCTGATCTGATTGTCTTCAGATAGTTTTGGACTCATCCATTATCTCAAATAGGGATGCTTGTATGTCTTGACAAAAACTATTTTTACACGTTAATTAAAATTAGAGCAAGACAGAAAGCATACTGACAGCAAAAATCAATCAAAACTTCCATCATTTTATTGGTTTCAAAAAATGTTATTTTTATTTGCGTGATTTTAGTAACTTTTGATCAAAAATTATAATTTCTGTATTAAAAATGTTATTTTTTTCCCAACTGGTTATCATTTGATTCCCACTGAGTTTTAAGCTCAAATTTCAAAGGGCCATAATTTCCATGATCCACACTTTATCAAAATTTGATAATAATTATTTACAACTCATGTAGTGCTGAGCCTAAATAATCATTTTGCAAGTATCTTAAAGCTGTTATTTTTCAAATGAATAGTGCATACTCACATTGCACGATTAAGTCGCCAATAGTCGAAGTCGTGACTATTTGTTATAATCGTGACTATCAACTATCAATGACTACTAGTGGTCATTTCTTCTTCAAACTATGAAAGTTTTCCCTCAAAAGCTATAGAGATTGCATTCAACTGTGTATTGTTTTTAGAACTTCAAATCGTGTTTAAAATGGATTATTATTTTCTTGGAGGAAGTTATTTGGGCAAAACTGGATGATAAATTTATGTTTCGGACATTTTTCTAGTGCCGATCAAACTTTAACAATAGTCGCCAATATAGCCAATATAGTCTTGACTATACCAACTAGTCGACCACTAAAAAAGTGGTAGTCGTGCAATGTGAGTGCATACCCTGCCCCTTGAAGTCTTAATGTATTCTTAATGTGCAACTCTCGAAATTGAACAAGCAAATTGTAGCGCTTGTGACAAAAAAATGCTCCTTTCAGTAAATTTGCTGGTTGTCATCACATGTATCATCATCCATGCTTGGTATAATTACTATGTTGGTAGCTAGGCAACCACAATTTCTTTATTGTATACCTAAAAAAGATCCACATTGTGAAAATGAAGAGAAAAATTAAAAATGAATTTAATTTTGTGGGTCATGGTCATAGCTTCTATACAATCAAGAACATGTAAGAAAAGTATTGGTTTCTCATCTGAACTTTTTTCAAATAACGAAGAGGGTACCTTTTTTTTCCTTTTTCAGTTTTTCCCTAAGATGATGGATGTTTTTTTCCATATGTGCTTCACCATTATTTTTTATGTTCATTGTTTCATATTAACAAAACTAGCATTGAAATTTCATTTTTTTTATTGATCTATTTAAAAACTTTTTGATGTGACAGCAAAAAAATATGGATATGGATGAGAAACTAATATATGTTTTACTTGGCATGATGACATTGATTTTCATTAAGTATCAAATGTTGAGTTCTATAATAGCTCTTGTGTTTGATACTTTATTGAATTTTATGTGAATCAGAGAGGACTACGGAGAAAAAGGTAAAACACTTTTTTTCAGAGGACCACAAACATAATATCAGTTCGGCAGAACTCTTAATTTGGATGCGTATCCGAATTCGGATACCCACGTACATTTCGTATCCAAATTGTGATACCCGTATCAGAATAAGGATATGGAGGGTATCCGAATTCTGATCCGCCTGTCTTGGTGCAGGAAACAAATCGATAGCGCAAGCTGGCAAGTACATGTAGAACATCTTTCTTGCATTTATGATAAGTGTATCTGTGGAAATGTCATTTCCATCTGTGCAATTCCAGCAGAACAGCTTCGAAACATGTCCTGATAGCTCCTTATCACAGAAGACCAAAATAATTTGGCCAATACATTCTTAGAATTTAGATGACAAATGATGATAATGTTGTTAACTTTTATACATACCGGTATGGTGCGCGGTGAAGCTGAATATTCATTTCAGCTCATATCCCGTTTCAGCTGTTTTTAATCCAAATTCAGATACGGGTATCGGATACGTATCGGTTCCGCCGAACTGATATAGTACCATTGATTAAAATGCAATTTAAATCACAATTGTTCATGAATGTTAATATTGCAGGGGTGTGAGAGTTCAGCTTTTTAGCTGATTTCAGCTATTTTAATGGCTTCAAAAGAGTCATAATTTCAGCTTTTTCTTTCATTTTCAGCCTGTTTTGGCATTTTTTCACCAATTTCAGCTTTTTTTATCACATTACTCTCACACCCCTGATATTGAGATGAATGTTTTATTTTGAGCTTCTGCAAAAGCGTTGAAGTACTAGCTATATTGTTTAATTTTGGTAGCACCATGATTTACTAAACTAAGCTGCTGCTCAAATGAATTTCAACACAGCTTTGAATAGTAAGATGATATGCAAATTAGTTACACAGAAAGAGAGACTTTCAAAATATACAATTAAATGATCATCCAATTTAAGTGAAAGAAATTGGGTTAAGAGTATCGCATTAAATAAGCCTGAGTATATTATTCTTTGACCATGATGGGGTGGTTCCAATTTTTTGTACTATTCTGTACCTGCCAGACTTTTAAAAGGTTGACCTCATACCTATTTACGATTCGATTACCTACCCGTCAATATACCAAGTTTGATAAAAAAAAAAGAGCGTGACAATTTGACAAATAGGATACTTTCGTCTGTGATGGAACCCTTTTAATCACAATACCAAAATCTATCAGAAAAACACCTTAAATGACAGGCAGATATATACGTATTCAAACTAAATGCAAGACACCCCCCCCCCTTCGTTAATGAACCACTTTAAATAAATAAGCCTAAGTATATTAATCTTTTGACCATAATAATTGCACTCCACTGTACTTATTTATTTAATGTAGTGCATTAACCTACTTTTATCAAATCATTTCCACCGCATTGCGCCAACTTGACTTTTTCATCAATTACCTAGGGAGCAAAACAGGTTTACTTAAAACGAGAAATTATTTTAATGTGTCCTATCTAGATGGGTGCTTTGGACCATAGGTAACATCACTTGGGTGGACACAAAATCATTCTGTTGCACCGAACCATGCAGGAGGGGGTAAAAGTCATTACAGGGGGCAAATTTGAAAATTGGTCAAATCTTTTTGTTTTGCATAAAATTTTTAAACATTACGCGATGTCCCGCGTAGCCTTACGCAGCAGTTTTGACAAGCAAAAATAACCCCAAAAGGTATGTATTTTTCAAAAATATCGTTTTCGAATTTGCATTCTTGAAAACATACGCTTTGAACGGGATTATGTTGCAAATACTTCAAATTATTTGGTTATTTAAAATTATTGAGATTGAAGATGTTTTAATACTTGATCATATCACTTTTGTCCCAAATTTACGGCAAGAAAACTCCACAGAATTACCTTCAAAACCGACCCAGTCGAACTGCGTTTCATCTATATTTTCAAAATTATGAGGTGCCCATCTCTGAATTTCTGGAAATATAAAGATCTTTTGCTGATCTACAACCTACTTTTATTAGTTTTCCAAAATCATGTTGGATATTTGACAAGAAAGGATTTTGTTGATATTAATTTGATTTCGCACTATCATGTCGCTATTTTTACCCCATCAGCCTACTTCTTAATTTTGGGCGGTATCGCGTTTGCATAATAAGAAGGATAAACGCACAAATTCTTCCGTGTTGCGCTACTCCACACGGGTTTTCTAAACATCACGCAGTGGATAATACGCGTTTGCTTCTCAAAGACAGGTAAAAATGGCCGTAAAATGTGTATAATGGAAGGTCAATGTTATGGTTATTTATTGTTAATTTCATGCCTTCCTTGAGGGTGCCAATCTCTGGAAGTAGGCGGTTTTTATAAATCAAAGTTTGTTCTGGAGAATTAAAATAATGTTGAATACTGTAGAGGTTGGATATTTTTCTATTCAGAGAACATAAATGTAAACAAACTTTTTAGTTTCAAGTCGGAATTTTACAACAAAAACTTTGGATGAAGATTGTAAAATTATAACTGAATAATATTTGTAAAGAAAATATGGGTTTGAAAGAGTATTTCCTGAACTTTAATGTGATAACTTTAGAAATCCAGGGTGAGTAACAGAATTGTTTTTATTGATTAAAGATAATATCGCGGAAAACAACATCATCTTCGACCCCAAAAGTGCGCAGTTCAGCACTGAAGAGTTTTAATTAATTTTGTCGGCGTCCTTTGATCTTGCGTTTTAGGCTGTCCTACTGACAAACCCCTAACATTTCTTGGCAATTTGTTTAATTTTGAGTAAAATGAGAAAGTGTGTCATTATCTAATTGCAATCAGCATCCGACAGTAATTACATCATAAGCTGAAAGGTTGTAACTTAAAAACTAATGATCAGAATCAAGAGTCTTTCTAAAATAGTTATTGCTCCATTTACTTTTTCCAATTTTCCTATATGTTAAAGCTTTTTTGGCCTTCTTTAAAACACTGAAATAAAACAATAAAGTCAACTTTACTTTTTGAGAAAAATTACAGAAACGGGCATTTATAAATTAAGTTTGATTTCTTTAATAGCACATCTGCATCTGCATAATTGTCCACGTATATATAACGCAGTCATGTGGTGCGTGATTAAACAAACGCATTAGTAAAGCATGCGTTTAATGTACAATGAAAATTGCGTACACACGCGACTGTAAACAATTGTTTTGAAATTTTACTATACAGGGTGAGTCCCCGGGGGTGAGTCAAATTAAAGTGCAATCAACTGAGGAATTTTTAACAGGAAATCTGTTTATGTTTATCAACTTTAATTATACTTAATAAATAGCAACACAATCAATTTTCTATGAAAGATAATGAAATATGATATCGCATACAGGGACAAGTTTGCAAAAGAATAAATGAAACTGGTTATATAGAATCACTGATTAGATTACAATTTATTTTGACTCGCCCTATATGAAACAAATCATTATCCTGCAGTAGTAAGCAACTGGTTCTTGCCGGGGGGGTTCTTTAAAAAAAATTGTACAGGGATGCTCAAAGTAGACTTCAGAATTTTGACCATCTCTATACCTCAAAAGCGTGATTTTGAGACCCATCTCGATACCATTTTTCTAGAAAAAAACACCCGATTTAGGGCAAATTGGGTGCTTTCTTTGCAAAATTTTCTGAAATACACCCAATTTTGCAAATTTGGCGCATTGGGTCTGTGATGCACCCATCAATATACCAAAATTACGAAAATGCACCCCAAAACTTTTGAGCATCCCCGTATACCATTTGTCAGTAAGAACCCCCCCCCCCCCCCAGGGGGTTCTTGGAGGAAACACCTTAATATCATCATTGTGTGAAGCTTCTGAGAATTTTATTTTTGGAATTGTTTGATGTAGAATTCCATTTGCGACCACCAACCAAGATGTGAACCCTTCAGCCAATATATTTATGATGACTGTCATGATGGGCTGAAAACAGGTGTGAACTTATTATGATGGCACTCTATGTTAGATATAATTGTACACTCCCGGTCAAAAGTGTTTGCGCACGCTTAAATACGGGCAAAAACATAATTATTATATCAAACGACCAAGACTCTGAAAAAAGTCATGTTTTTATAGGTGCCTAATGTATCCAATATAAATAATCTGTTTCCTCTGATATTCGATCTTCCATTACCATAAAAATGGCCTATTTCCTGGACCATATACAAATACACCACACACATTCTTTGCTATGTACCTTATTAGTTCAGTGCTCGTTATCATCGTGTAACCGTAAAGAACATTTTCAGGTCATAAGTTTTCCAACAAATGCGCAGTTATGTATTTAAACTCTGTGTGCGGAAGAAAGTATAGAGTATGTTTAGCACGCCATATTGTTAAATGCGGTAAATGCAATTCCTGTTGAGTTATGTAGATCTATATATGTAAAATATAAATCCGGAAAAACAGTACGCAAATGAAGAACGGTTCTCGAGATATGGCTGGTTAAAGGTTTTGTGCGCAAAAATTCTTTACTAATTACTATTTGTAGGCAGGAAGTGGGAGCCCCCCCCCCCTGAAAAATGTCTGTCCCCCCCCCGCCCCCCCCCCCCCCTCCATGAAATTTAAGAAAAGTGTAAAGTTTTAATATGTAGTGCAATGTGCATGTTACTAGTGTTTAAAATATGTCCCTTTTGTTTGTTTATTTTTCAAAATTTGCACCAACATAGCACAAATTTTGGCATTATTTAGAAAAATTCCAAAAGTTTTTTACAGAAAATGTTTATTTTTATGATTTAATCAACATTTTGGCAATTTGCTACAAGGAAAGATTTTGCGTGTACTTTTTTGTGTCTAGCAAAAAATCTTTTGCCCGTCCTCTGCAAAATTGTCTTGCCCCTACTTTCCCCCTCAAATGAGAATGTCTGTTTATGCCACTGAGCAAATGGGTAATGTACTAGACAAACATGTATTGTACTTGAATTTATATATTTGTGTCATTTTCCTTTCATTTCAGGCCAAAACTGGTTTCCTCACCTTGACCGATGGCCGCAAAGACAGAGAAAATGTCCGCATTCAGCTGACCAGAGAGACGCTGGTCATACAGAAAGAAGAAACTTATTATGTGAATCCTGTAGACTGTAGTATGGTAAGAAATAGATTGGTTTTTATTCAGATTGTCCAGGTATCTAAAGGCGGCTCACACTGCCACGACTTGTCGTCGACGAATGTAACAAAATTGAAAATCACAAAATTATGGACTAAAGCAACAACATAACAGGAATATTCACAATTTGCTGACGGATCAGTTTGATCACTAATAATATATAGCCATTTAATGCTATAGGTACATTATTGGTGGCGCTATTTCTATAAATCAAGTTTCCAGGTTTTCAGAATCTATGACCCTTAGTTTTGACATTTGACACATGGATAAGGTAAAGGACACCCAAAACAAATTTTATTCATGTTAAATTCACACAAAAAATATTTAATTCATGCAATATGCATATGTGACTCGTTACATCAAAAGGTACAAGTTGTCTACCTTGGACAAAATTGAGATTTTTTTGTTACTTGTAAGAGGACAAAGCTTTATAATGATACATTGCTTGTGAAAATTGAAGTTTTAGTTTCGAAGTTATGATGAATAAAGACGGTTGTTTTCTTATTATTTTCTTTATAATTTACAAGCTTAATTGGCCTGTATCTCGAAACTTGCTTGGCCGACAACTTGTACCTTTTGATGTAACGCGTCACATATAATTAATTTCAAAAAATGAATAGCGCCACCAATAATGACATTTCAAAATATGGGCTAAAAAATGATGTTTTTTGTGATAAAATAAGCATTTTTTGAGATAAAATGTGAAATTAAATAATCAAAACAAATATTACATTTCAACACCTAATTCCAGAACTACTTGAAACATTTTAAAGGGCCAGCATTTATTATAACTGTGCATTTTTGTCAAAAATTATTAAATGAACCCATCAAACAGTGGTGCGGACGGACCGTCAGCAATACCTCGACGACAAGTGATGGCTTGTAGCGACCTTGGCTGATGAAAAGGAAGGAGGGCTGGCAATGAGTCATGGTAACAATAATGCGACTTGGTGACCGGTATCAAATTCTGTATTTGTGCATTTGGTATAGTCCATTTGACAACGACTACCAACAAAATTGTGACTGCCTCTAAACGACTACAAACGGCTTGGAATTAACGTCAAAGAACTGAGGGTTGCGGTGGCCATCGAAATCACAAGTAATTTTATGTATAACAAAATTTTAAACACTTGCAACTGATAGTAATGACTGTCTACAGTGGTTGGTTGACGTAAACAAACAAAAGACTACCAGAAAATTCAAAACTACAATTTGCAGGTCTCCGTTGCTTGTCGTTAACCCTTAGTCGTCACAGTGTGAGACAGGCGTAGGCTAAGGTGACCTGACAGAGTAGTTCTAAAGCCCTGGACTCATCGTAATACAGGCTCCGGGTTAAAGGGACTAGCCTAGATTCCACCTAGAATTAAATATTTATGAAAATGCTCTAAACAAAGCTTAAAAGTATAGTAAAATCCAAAAAATTGCAAATATTTACACACAAATGACTCAAATTGAGAGAGAATTAATTTGCAATATACCATTCTTTGATGGTGGTGTGGCTATCCTGTGTTTCCTAAATCCTAACTTTTTTTACCTCAGATGGATTTACCAGATAAAAGATCAAACAAAGCTAATAGAGATAATTTAATACATATTAAAAAAGAAACAATTTCATCAAAAATAATTTTGTTTGGCCATCACAAGTGTAGAAACAAGATTTTTTAATATCAGTTTTTAAACTAGAAACACTATTTTCACACCAATTTTTTTTCGCCAGCGAAAAAAATTAAAGTAGGTAAAGAATTGCAATTTTCTCCAATATTCCTCAAAATCATGGAAAACTTCTCGTAGGTTATATTGCTATAAACATGTTCTATCGATTCAAGTAAAAAAATATGCTGGTAAAAAATTAGTGGGAAGAATCTAGGCCAGTCCCTTTAAAGTCACCGGCAGTCTACATCTCCTTGTTTCTTTCAGCTAGAAACTTAACTTTATTTGTTCCTTGAGAATGCATCATGGCAGCTATCTCTGTGGGAGTTTTCAAGTTTGGTCTTTATGGAGATTAGCCATTGGAAAATTTGAATAGCAAAATGCGCCCATACATTCTGGGAACAAATCACTAAAATTTTGAGTCAAATTCATTCAAAAATCACACATTTATTTTCATTGAGCTTTGGACATTGTTTTAACAAATAATGTATGACATATTTGTTTTAAAAAAGAACCATTTTTATGATGCTGCACCTCATATTAAAGAAAATTTTTACTCTTTTGCTATTCATGATAAAATCTCAACTGAACTTTCAATTTCTCACTGAATTTACTCCATTTATATATAGTTACACTTTAGTGGAATGATTTTGCCCTAGAATTTTGATAACTTCACAACTAAGTTAATGTCAACATATACATGTAAAAATGTATTTTTAGAGTTATTATAAGAAAAGAAGATAAGATTTTTAAGTATGTTCTTAAAATGTTAAAAAGAGTTGATTTTAAAATGTGTACTTGAAGTTGTTTTGAAGCATAGTTTTTACCAGATTTTATGTATTAAAGGTAATTGAAAATGTACATTAAACTACATGAAAATGGAATATTTTATTTTGATTGCAGAAACTATGATGTGCTATACCTTGAAATTGGAATTGACACCACCGAGAGGCAGTCATTGCAATAATTATCTAGTTTATCACTCTTGTCAAACCAATGCCTACTGTGTCATAGTAGGAATTGGACTATGTAGAAATGTCATATGTTGTGGGTGGAGCTTTCATTATACACTCCCGGTCAAAAGTGTTTGCGCACCAAACCTTTTACCAGCCATATCTCGAGAACCGTTCATCATTTGCGCCATATTTCTTCGGCTTTATATTTTACATACATATATCTAAAAAGAGTTTAAATACATAACTGCACATTTGATGGCAAACTTTTTACATGAAAATGTTCTTTACGGCTACACGGTGATAATGAGCATTGAATAATAAACAGCATAGGAACATATCAAAAATTGGGTGT